>JAVTVY010010582.1:0-47630 GCA_036873755.1 Hanleya hanleyi | reverse complement strand
GATCCAATACCTTCCAAAGCAGATAATAGAGCTTTTGCTTCTGCAGTAAATATGGAACTTTTACCTGGCAGTCGATACGTTTTAGTTTTTGAACTAAAGATAGTAGCACATGCTACTCTCTCACCATCTTTAGAACCATCTGTATAAATAGCCTGATGTGAACTGTATTTCTCTCTCAATAGACCGAATTCCTGAGTATACACGAGCTGGCTCGTGTCTGCCTTTTTATATTTAGTCAGTGAAATATTTACTTCTGGTGTGGCTAACTGCCATGGTGGAGTTGGCAAGAGCTCGTTAGGTAAAATCTGACTAACTTTAATACCAGCTGCTACAAGATGTGGTTTCATACGGATTCCAAGAGGTGGAATAATCGAGGGTTTTAGCGAATATAAATCTGCGTACTCAGGGTTGAAAACACAGTTATATGCAGGATTTGAGTGGTTCGAACGCAGTTTTGTGATATATTGCAGCGATAATTTAATTCTCCGAAGTTCTAAAGGAATTTCATCCGCTTCTACGTACAAGCTTTCTTTGGGTGATGTTCTGAACGCACCGAGGCAAAGCCTTAGTCCTTGATGGAGAATAGGATCTAGCTTTGCCAAGTTTGACTTGCTTGCACCATTGTAAACAATAGAACCATAATCGAGTTTGGAACGAACAAGCGATCGATATAAATGAAGGAGAGTTTGCTGATCTCCCCCCCACTTATAGCTGGCAACGACTTTCAACAAATCCAGAGCTTTCGTGCATTTGGCTTTTAAGCAATTTATATGTGATTTGAATGTTAGTCGTTGATCAAACCACATGCCTAGAAATTTGACCTCTTTTACTACTTTGATTTCAGTTCCGTCTAATTTTAGTTTTGGATCTTCGTGCTGGAAGTATTTTCTGCAAAAGTGTATACAATTTGTCTTAGCTCTGGAGAACTTGAAACCATTTTCTAGACACCATTTCTGAATTCTGTGTAGACAAAGTTGTAATGTTCTCTCAATACTGTGTATACTTTTCCCACTACACGATATATTGAAATCGTCTACAAAAAGTGAGCCATCAATTGATTTATTCAGAACTGCAGCCAGGCTGTTGATCTTAATACTAAACAGAGTAGTAGACAAAATACTGCCCTGTGGGACACCCTGGTCTTGATCAAAATGATCAGACATAGTTGTACCCAAACGAATTTGGAATTGTCTATCATTCAAAAAGTTGGAAATAAAAACGGGTAAACGACCTTTTAATCCCATCTTTTGAAGATCTTTAAGAATCCCGTATTTCCATGTAGTATCATAGGCTTTTTCTAAATCAAAAAAGATAGAAACCACATGTTCGTTCTTGGCGAAAGCATTCTTAACAAACGAATCTAATCTGACTAAATGATCAATGGTACTTCTATTTTTTCGGAAACCAGCTTGAATATCAGTAAGTTTCTTTTCAGTTTCCAGGTACCAAACAAGGCGATCATTTATCATGCGTTCCATTGTTTTGCAGACACAACTAGTCAGTGAAATAGGACGATAATTACCAGGGTCTGTATGGTCACGACCAGGCTTTGGTACTGGTATAACTATGGCATTGTGCCAAGACGGAGGAAATTCTTCTCTATACCAAAGTCTATTGAATATGCGTAATAGGATTTCTAGAGATGATTCCGGTAGATGTTTCAAAAGCTGATAATGAATATTATCAGGGCCTGCAGCAGAATCATGAGCTTTCGTGAGAGAAACATGGAGTTCTTCAATTGTAAACGAAGCGTTATAGCCTTCGTGATTACCGGAAGTGAATTTAATTTCATTTTTCTCTTCTCTTTTTTGGAAACTTTGAAATTTAGGTACATAATTTTCTGATGAAGAGTTTTTGGCAATTGTTTCTCCTAATTTATTTGCAATTTCTACTTTGTCAGTAATCACCTGATTTCCATCGTTGAGATGATGAACGCTGGACTTGGAGCTTTTACCTTTTATTCTTTGGATCATATTCCAAACTTTTGTTATTGGTGTATGAGTATTTATCTTAGAAACATAATTTCTCCAAGAATCACGTTTATTCTGTTTCATGGTTCTACGAGCTTTAGCTCTTGTAACTCGGAGATCTTTCAAATTTTCAGGATTAGGATGTCGGCGGAAATATCGTTCAGCCTTCTTCCTACATTTTCTTGCTTCTTTACAGTCATCATTAAACCAAGGTTTCTTAATATGTGCAACTCCTGAAGATGTGGGAATGGTTTGGTTGGCAATTTCTATCAACATATCTGAGAATAGCTGTATAGGATCTGAAGCATCAGCGAAGGAGACTGATTGTAGTTTTTGTGAACAAAGCTTTTCAAACTCGGGCCAGTTTGCTTTCTTGAAATTAAACCTTGTGGAATGAGGGTCATCAGCTGAATGAACAGCTTTTAGAACAGTGGGAAAGTGATCACTTCCACAAAGGTCATCATGAACAGACCAAGAAAATTCTTCAAGAATAGGCAGGTCGCAAAGTGAGATATCCAATGCTGAATAGGTTCCATGAGCCGAGGACAAATGTGTATAAGAACCATCATTAAAAATACACAACGAATTATTTGATATAAAATTTTCGAGAATTTTACCTTTACAATTGTCTTCGTTATCCCAGAGGATGTTACGTCCGTTAAAATCACCCATCAATAAACAAGGTTTCGGGAGCTGATCGTAAAGATCTTGAAGTTCATTTAGTCGGAGACTACCAGAAGAAGGTATGTACACCGTGCATAATGTGAAAACAGAATTCAAGGTAATACGAACCGCTACAGCTTGTAAATCTGTCACTAAATCAACAGGACTGTGTAACACACCCATTTTAACCAATATTGAGGAACCGCCAGTAGCTTTTCCGTTTTCGTCTATTACACAAAATGACCTTGTAGAAAGATATTCCATTTGACTTCATAAAATCATAAACCAGCACAGATTATACCGACGAGGAGGCCGCCGTTGACGCTTGAGTTGCCGCTCCGGCTTAAGCAAACCACACAGAATTACATAAATAGAAGTTCCCCTTTGACCCTGGAACATAATTACATGTACATAAATAGAAGCTCCCCTTTGACGCTGGAGTTGCCTGCTCCTCCTCCTCCCAACCTCCCCCACCCCCACCAAACACGCCTCACTGGTTCTACCTATCGTGCCATGAGCAGATGGGAGCTGTGACAGACAAATAGACATTTCAGCAACTCTAGGGTGAATGCCTGGTCCCAGGGATGTCGTTTAGTGAAAACCCCATGTCTCTCACCCCATTGGTCCTCCCTGTCAAGCTCCATATCTGGTGTGCATGCTTACTGGACTCCATGCATGTGCACTCTGCGCATTCTACAGCCGACAAATGCCTGGTCCATGGGCTCTCGTTTAGTGAAAACCACATGCCTATTGCCCCACTGGTTCTTCATATCTGGCTGCATACCTAGTACGCATGCACATTTGATGCCGCGCATGCACAGTCTTTCCATTCTACTCTAGGGCATGCCTGGTCCAAGGATTCATTTTGGGGCTAAGTCATTTCAGGATGAATTACTGAAAGTAGTCTGTATTCAAAAGATTAATACCTCAACTCCTGTATTCTCATATTTAGTATGGAGAGATTGGATTCTGCAGAGTAAATCAGCATCGGTGATGGAGGAATACAGATGTCGCTGCTTCAAATTCATGGAGTAAAGCTTCTTGTAAATCAGGGTTTGACAGCAGCCAAAGTGGTCTGCCATTCTCCTGGCAGTGTAGCCCATTCCATATAGGAGTTTCAACTCTTCAGGAGAAATATCCACAGATGGCCTTCCTTTTCTCCCTGCCATATGAAATTAATAAGATTACCATTTACTAAGTGTATAATAGAAATGTATGGTAAAACATTGTAATGCTACAATAACCAAGTATTTTTAAATAACTGTATTGAAGTAAGTGGACTTTCGATCACTTCACACGGCAGCGAGGTGTTCAAAGCGTTTTTAACATATTGAGCTAAATGGAGTAAATTGTTAGATAACTGTTGATAATTTAAAAACTATCAAAGATAAAACAGTTTAGCCATGGGATTGTTTTGACAACATGCTAAAATTATTAAAAACACATCAGTTTTGTTATGATGAAATTTCTCACATTTTCCTATCGAATACTATTATCAGATTCACCTCGATATTTCCCGCCGTGATCTGTGAATATGGGTCAATCATTAGCTAAAGTGAAGTCCACTTTCTCAAATGCACCGGCGCAATGACATATTATAATCTTTGATAATTTTGCCTTGTTGTATCTGCTGGTAAATCAACACAATGCTTTGAAAAGGCCATCAAAGGTATACTGTTCATGCCTGCCAGACATTGCTATGTTTTCTGAGTTTATAAAGGAAAACTTCAGTTTATTGGAACATTAATCTATGTTCAGCGATGTGCTTGTGATAAATTGCTTTTCCAAAGTACATGTACTTATAACTGACCTTCAATGATGTTCTGAGCAGTGCTTATGCAGGAGTCAAACGAAATCCCCACCCCCCCAACCTCGGGCAAGGGTCGGGTTTAGTGGGGCATTACCTGGAGATTCACAACATGTTTACGCCCCAGGGAGTGGGGCTTTCACATGTTTTCAGTCCTGTTTATGTTCGTATTGAGTTAATATTTCTTTTACCTAGGAATGGGACATAAATTGTATTTGGTTGAAGTTTAGGTGGGGATTCACTTCAATGTTTTACCCAGAGGGTAGGGCATTGAAACATTTTAACAATTCTCATTTGCTAAGTCCCCACTAAATCCCAAGATTGGGGTGGGGGGGGGGGGGTTCGCTCGACTCCTGCATTAAGGTCTTAGGGGAAAGGTGGTATAGTTTTTGGAGAAGATAAAGCTTTATTTCAGTGCCCATTTGGCGAGAAGTATTGAACAGCATTTCCATGCAGCCTTCGTATTCTGGAGATATTCAATATGGCGCCAGCATCCAGATAGACTATACATATACACTATTTTAGGGGCCTGTGATCTGGGATAGTAAACCTGGATTTGTCATTATGTACAACAACAGGTGACTGGTTCAGCCCCTTAATTTGGGGTTGTGGGGGGGGGGGGGTTATAGCTAGCTGACGCCTAATGCGAATGCAAACATTGCTCAAACTGCCCACAGTGAGATATGTGAGCCCAGTGAGCATGTAAACGCGGACTATTTATCGGTAATGGAAAATCACACCTGCAGACGGAGAGAAGTGTTGGAAACTGGGGTCTGTATGATGATATAAGTCTACCGCGTAGCGTACCCATATATTTGACTAACCTGAATTAACACGTGCAGCTTTGTACTGTGTAGAAGGAGTAGATGAGTTGGTGGTTCTCTCAGGGGATACCGCATCTCTAAGGTCCTGCAGCGCTGTGCTCAGCGACTGGGTTGTTTCGTGTTGCAGTTGTGAAGAAATGCGCTGAAGATTCACATGGCACTCGTTCAACTGTTGCGAGAAGGTGTCATTTCCGCCGTTGTTTTCAAATCCAGCAGATACTAAGCGTATGGTGCGACTAATTCCATCCAAAACTGATTCTATACCTGCCATGATTTTACCAGACACCGATCAAATTGTGGGTCTGCGAAGCTGTCACCAAAATCACAGTGGGCAAATGACCTTCCTGGACCGACCTTCCTTGGCACAGGAAGTACAACCCGTAGATAGCGAGGGAGAAGTCATTATAGAACTGTACCGGAAATGGTTAATTTTTGATATCAAAAATAAACTTTTATTTTTGATATCAAAAAAAGAATTTTTGATATCAAAAATAAACTTTTATTTTTGATATCAAGAATAGAATTGTTGATATCAAAAATAGTATTTTTGATATCAAAAATAGTATTTTTGATATTAAAAAAAAGAATTTTTGATATCAAAAATAAACGGTTTATTTTTGATATCAAAAATACTATTTTTGATATCAACAATTCTATTTTTGATATCAAAAAAAGAATTGTTGATATCAAAAATAGAATTCTTGATATCAAAAATAGTATTTTTGATATCAACAATTATCCGATTCAATACCAAAACGGCGCACATTTATTTTTGATATCGAAAAAAGAATTTTTGATATCAAAAATAAAGGAATAAATACCAAAACGGCTTGCCATAATAAAGACTACTTAGCACAAAAATATATAACGATGTACAGAAAAATACAATAATTTCAAAGAAAATTGATGCATAAGGTATCCAGTAACTTCCCTCTTAAATAGTGATTTGGAGGAGACTGCTTTGAGGTCAGTGGGCAGCGTGTTCCAAAGACATGGACCTTTCAGTTTAGTTGTGAGTGACATAAATGTAGGTATAGGTTCATATGAGAATTACGGGTTGAATATTGATGTATTGCTGATTGCCTCACGAAATAGTAACGATACAAAGTAGGAAGAAAAGCAGAGTGGTGTATAAATTTATGACAGAATAAAGATTACAATAGTCATTAAATTTAGATATAGGAAGTTTTTTCATTTCTTGGAAAAACGGTGCGGTATGTGCATGTTTGTCGCTTAGAGTAATGATTCCGAGAAGTCGTTTTTGTAAGAGGACCAACCCGAATTACGAATATCGCGTACAATTCCATTCTCCATGTTGCTCAGCAAAGGGAAGTTACTCCTGTATGGAATGCTTAGGGAAACCCCGAGAATTAACAAATGAAACGGGTTCTGTTGATGGGAAACCTTCCTGACGTCATAATTGCTGCCAGAGCGCTTTAGGGGCTGCAAATTGTGAATTTAATACCGGATTTGTCGAACAGCAAATACAGTAAATAACCATAAAGCGAACCTCCACCAACATTTAACTTGAATATACTCGGAAAACTTGTTTACAGAAAAATATCGCATGCAAGTATAAGCATTTATCAATGACCATGCGAATCAGGGCAATGAACTGAGATCCGTTTCACACAAATCTATTTCGTTATTCAGAGAGAGAAAATGTGGCGATTCCCACCATTGACAGTTTTTGACAGCCAAGTTGGTTTTGATCGTAGGCATCATGACTTGTGTGAACGGAGCCGAGACACGAAACATCCAATTTTGCGTCGAGTACTTGACAATTCCTTTCTCCGAAGAGACAACAGAGAGCTCCGTGATAGAACGATTCGTAACTAAGGCGAATTTGAAGACACCGACTGGGCTTTCTATAGACGGAATATTGGTTCAATATTTAAGGATGGAGGATATTCGTCATTCAGCGTCCTGGATCCAAAATCATCTGATATGAAGAATTTTTCTGAAAAATCCCTCATGACCCTGAAAATCAGAGTGAGTAAATTGGTACCAGTTTATTCTGTTGTCCATGTAGTACAAAACTACATGGACATGTGCTTACAGGAAAAAATCGAAGCAGACAATTGATCGTTAGTATTATAATTGTAGAATTTTCAAGATGGTAGCATGGGTCGAATTTCATTTTTAATCGCGTTAAGGCATGATAGCCAATCCGAGAATGACATATTTTCCTTCTAGTGGACCCAATACCTTCTAAAGCCGACAATAGGATAGTAGCACACTCTTACCATCTATAGAACC
Organism: Hanleya hanleyi; assembly: GCA_036873755.1. Lineage (NCBI taxonomy): Eukaryota > Metazoa > Mollusca > Polyplacophora > Lepidopleurida > Hanleyidae > Hanleya > Hanleya hanleyi. The sequence continues at coordinate 40,107 of JAVTVY010010582.1, read as the reverse complement.
ATCTGTATAAATAGCCTGATGTGATCTGTATTTCTCTCTCAGTAGACCAAATTATTGTGTATACACGAGCTGGCTCGTGTCTGTATTTTTATATTACGTCAGTGAAATATCTACCTCTGGCGTGGCTAACTTCTGGTTTGGTTGACTGCCATGGTGGAGTTGGCAAGAGGTTGTTAGGTAAAACTTTAACTTTAATACAAGCTGCCAGAATGTATGGTTTCATACGGATTCCAAGAGTGGACTAATCGAGGGTTTCTCTAAATAGAAATCTGCATACCGAGGGTTGAAAACAATTCATATGCAGGATTTGAGTGGTTTGATCGCAATTTTGTGATATATTGCAGCGATAGGTTAATTCTTCGAAGATCTAATGAAAATTCATCTGCTTCGACAAACAAAGTTTTAGGGAGCAAAGTCTTAGTCCTTCATGGAGAAAAGGATCTAGCTTTGCCAAGTTTGACTGGCTTGCACCATTGTAAACAATAGAACCATAATCAAATTTGGAACGAACAAGTGACTAAGCAATTTATATGCGACTTGGATGTTAGTCGTTGGTCAAACAATATGCATAAGAATTTGACCTCTTTTACAATATTGATTTCAGTTCCATCTCGTATAAGTACTGGATCATTGTGCTGGAAATATTTTCTGCAAAAGTGTATACAATTCGTCTTCGCTCTGGAGAATTTGAAGCCATTTTCTAGACACCATTTCTGAGTTCTGTTTAAACAAAGTTGTAATGTTCTCCTATTATTGTGTATAGATTTTCCACTACACGATTTGTTGAAATCGTCTACAAAGAGTGAGCTATCAATTGATTTATTCAGAACTGCAGCTAAGCTGTTGATCTTGATACTAAACACTAAATTTTCTATCATTCAAAAAGTTGAAAATAGAAACGGGTAAACGGCCTTTAAATCACATATTTTGAAGATCTTCTGGAATCCCGTATTTCCATGTAGTATCATATACCTTTCTAAGTCAAAAAAGATAGAAACCACATGTTCATTCTTGGCGAAAACATTCTTCATATATGAATCTAATCTGACTAAATGATCAATGGTACTTCTATTTTTACGGAAACCAGCTTGAATATTACTAAGTTTCTTCTCAGTTTCCAGGTACCACACTTTTCAGTTCCCTGGTACCAAACAAGGCGATCATTTATCATGCGTTCAATTGTTTTGCAAACACAGCTAGTCAGTGAAATCGGGCGATAAATACCAGGGTCTGTATGGTTACGGCCAGGCTTTGGTACTGGTACAACTATGGCATTATGCCATGACGGTGGAAAGTCTTCTCTTGTCCAAAGTCTATTGAATATGCGCAATAGGATTTCCAGAGAGGAATGGATGGATGTTTCAAAAGCTGATAATGAATATTATCAGGGCCTGCAGCAGAATCGTTAGCTATCATGAGAGAAGCATGAAGTTATTCAATTGTAAACATAGCGTTATAGCCTTCATGGTTACCGGGAGGGAATTTAATTTCATTTTTCTGTTCTCTTTTTTGAAAACTTTGAAAATTAGGTACATAATTTTCTCACGACCAGTTTTTGCCAATTGTTTCGCCTAATTTATTCGCAATTTCTACTCTTATCAGTGATCATCTGGTTTCCATCGTTAAGATGATGAACGCTGGACTTGGAACTTTTACCGTTTATTCTTCGGGTCATATTCCAAACTTTTGTTATAGGAGTATGTGCATTGATCTTAGAAACATAATTTTTACAAGAAGCACGTTTATTGAGATATAGCTCTTGTAACTCTTGAGATCTTTCAAATTTTCAGGATTAGGATGTCGGCGGAAATATCGTTCAGCTTTCTTCCTACATTTTCTTGCTTCTTTGCAGTCATCATTGAACCAATGTTTCTTAATATGTGCAACTCATGAAGATGTGGGAATGGTTTGGTTGGCAATTTCTATCAGCACATCTGAGAATGACCGTATAGGATCTGGACCATCAGCGAAGGAGACTGCTTGTAGTTTTTGTGAACAAAGTTTTTCAAATTCGGGCCAGTTTACTTTCTTGAAATTATACCTTGTGAAACGTGGGTCATCAGCTGAATGAACAGCTTTTAAGACAGTGGAAAAGTGATCACTTCCACAAAGGTCATCAGGAACAGACCAAGAGAATTCTTCAAGAATAGGAAGGTCGCAAATTGCGATATCTAATGCTGAACAGGTTCCATGAGAGGAGGACAAATGTGTATAAGAACCATCATTAAAAATACACAAAGAATTGATTGATATAAAATTTTCAAGAATTTTACCTTTACAGTTGTCTTCATTATCCCAGAGGATATTACGACCGTTAGAATCACTCATCAATACACATGTTTCGGGAGCTGATCGTAAGGATTCTGCAGTTCACTAAGCCGGAGAATACCAGAAGAAGGTATGTACACTGTGTATAATGTGAAAACAGAATTCAAGTTAATACGAACTGCTACAGCTTGTAAATCTTTCACTAAATCAACAGGACTGTGTAAAACTCCCATTTTAATCAATATTGAAGAGCCACCTGTAGCTTTACCATTTTCCTCTAAAGCGTGGGAATGATAAGGTGTGTATTGGCGAAATTTGAATTTATCTTTATCTGCTTTCTTCAGAAAGATCTCGTTGAAACAAAAAGCTGATGGTTCATAATCTTGAGTTAATAATTGGAGTTGATTCAAATTTGGCCAAATTCCTTTACAATTCCACATCTCCACTGCAAACCACACTATCACCGACATCATCCTCCGAACCACAATCAAAAACAACATGGAGTGTAGTGGTTTGAGGTTTTCTCTTTTCCCCCGGCGGAGTCTATATGCGGATGACCGATGTCATTTGTTTTTCCTTTGATGGCCATCAGGATGTACAGTCTCCATACCCCTACTTTTCTACTTTGAGGCTCTCCAGATGGCAGATGTTTTTTCTGCTTGAGAGCCTCTGCATAAAGTTCTTTTCGAACTTCTGTGAGGGGAACAGGATGAGGACCCGAGGAATAATTTCTTTCATTGTTAGTCACGGTATCTCTAAATACCTTTTTGGCGTTGGGACAGTTTTTTAAAGTGTCCTTCCTGATGACAAATTAGGCATTTATATTTTCAAGGACACTTCGATTTCATGTGATCTTCTGATCCACAAGTATAACATGTTTTCACTTGGCCTTTATACGAAACAGGAAGCCTCATACCCCAAGTAAAATAGAAGGAAGAGTATGTTTGAAACTCGACATCTCCCGTCTCAAACTCTCTATCAAACGAATGCAACTCTTTTCTACATATAGAACATCAGCATACAACTCAAAATGCAGTTCTAATCGCAGAATCTCTGAATTCGCATGGTCGTTTCATCTTTACAAGCAATTTCCTTGCTTGTATTTCCTCAAATTGACCACGCTGATCTCCAACGCGAAATGCCTTCCAGCATTAGGCCAATTTTGGGAATTTCATTTGCTAGTGTGACGTTCCACAGGGTATGTGATACCTGTACCAGACCTGTAAGGACTGACCGTCCAGATCCAACAGTGTCTTTCTATGAAGTACACATTGACTACCCCCCGAGGGAGCATCACCCCATGTGTATACTACAACCAGTGTCACTAAACAATACACTATCTCCCTAAGAGAACCCCAGGTCTTGGCAGAATAATAGCCCAGCTGTAGGTCTTGCGAGTTGCCTGGCAACACCGAGGAACAAATAACAGAGAACAAAGGCGCAAACCTTCATTGTGAGGGTTAGGCCTACAACGCAAATCCATATACCTTCACCATGTACATGTATATAGCTCACCCCTATAAACACAAATACTGTGTACAAATCGGTCTATGCCAAACCGAACGAAAAACGAACCAACTACAAGCTAAACCAAACGAACAAGGAAATATATACACTATCAGAATATGAAATATTCACAGACAGAGAACAAACAGACAAAAGAAGAGAGAGACAGAAAAAACCCGCCGACCCCCTCAGTCACAAAGACCGAGACGGTAGTAATGGAATCGACAAAAAAAAACGCCCTGCAGAGCAAAAAACTGAGAAATTCAAAAATTTAACCACAGGTATTTGTCATGTGTTCACAAAATATATTACACAAAAATCCGAGCTAAGATCAGCTGAAATCTGCAAAATTAGCGAAGTGTAAACACGTCCGACTCCTAATCTCTCTACATCCGGGCCCGATAATCTCAAAGATATGAAACGTATTCTACAGCATGGTTTGTAGGTTGGTGTGAAACTGATTCCAGTAACCCCAAGATGACTAAATTGCGACGCTCATGTCAGGGGCGCGGCAGATCCAATCAAGTTATACTTTGGATATTTTAGTTGCGACAAGTGTAATCAAAATAGTTTATGGTAGGGGCGCATTATCTGGCGAACATAGAGCTTTGCAAGGTGTCTAAATATTTAGAGGTCAATTCAATATAGAAAAGCACCACTCTATTTCTCCATTTTGTCACCCAATTGATATGGTGAAACACGTCTCTTTCAGCAATATCTCAGCTATATAGCGACGATCAAACAAAAATATAAATATTCAAGATAATAACTTTGTGATCTAACACCAGTGTTAGTGTTTCTTTGTTTATAGAGTTGCTTGAATTTGTGAAATTTGGCAACACAATATATCAACAGCATATAGGTATTCCAATGGGTACTATTTGTGCACCCCTATTGGCTGACCTATATCTGTTCTCTTATGAATTTGACTATATGCAGGCGCTTTCAAAAACCGATCCATTCAAAACCCGTTCCTTCTCATTCATCAAACGCTATATAGACGATCTTCTCGCTGTGGATAATCGCTATATAAATGACGCAGTGAAGGATATATATCCACCTTGGATTTGAAGGAAACTACAGATAATCTTACAGGCACATCGTATTTAAACCTATATCTCTATAAAAATGAAGCGGGCCTTCTCTCTCGTCGACTGTATGAAAAAAGAGCTGATTACAATTTCGACATCGTAAACTATCCCTTTCTGGACAGTAATATTCCAGTGGGACCTGCATATGGCGTATACATGACACGCCTAGTAGCATTTGCTAGATCCTGTGTTAAATGTGCCGATTTTAATCAACGTCACAACACATTATTGCAGAAACTTATAAAACAGGGCTACACCACCAAGCGCCTCCACTCAAAGTTTCTCAAATTTGGCGATACATATCGCATGCTGATAGCAAAATACGAGCGTAGCGTGCAAGATCTATGGCGATACGTTTCGTAACTTGTGTCTAATTCCGCTTAACCCGGGGCTAGGGGCCGTATGAACCCATGTACTTCAAGATCCTCATGGTACTCATATGAACAGTCACAATCAAAGCGTGACTGAGATACATCATTCTTTAGATGACGACTTGACAACAAATATTATGGATTAAGAATACTGATCAGCGATACGGATTTGATATTTTTGGAACATCATGATGTCTTGCCGGCATCATTGAAAACTGTTGACCGCTTCTCTCTTGCAGGAAACAAGCCTATATTTATGTATACTATGATTGTCTTTTTTAATTTGGTGCTAATACTGTCATATGGAATATGGAATAGGTCTTTGGATTATGGACGCGGATATTCTCTAATGGACGACGGTTGAATTATGAATGACGGACTAGACACTTGTAACTTTAAAATATACACACATAATTTACGAGACAAACCGATTCTCTCAAATAACCAAAGACACAGCCAAGGCGATATACATCCATCTGATCGTTAAGTAATCTTTATCTGAGATAGTAGATGGCAGCTTTCAACTGTGACATCTGCTCTGAGGAGTTCATCTTTCAAGATAACCTGCGACGCCATTACAGGGAAAATCATGACATCTCTCGTGTGATAGATTCACCATTAGCCGCTTCAAGTGTGTCCATTGCCGTGAAGGGTTTGAATTTGAACACTTGCCGAGTGTTCATTATCGGCGAGCTCGGGGTCAAGGCAAACAGTAATTTCTTGTCACATGCAGATTACAACGCATATAAAGGGAAGTGGGAAGAGGTGCCGACATACTGACAGAGCCATATGACTTCACAGTATAGTCTTCTGGTTAACCTATTCAAAAGCACATACCAAGAATCTAACGATTCGTGATATGTGTTGTATCTCAGATACGCTTTTATTGTACCTGTTCCTGTGGAAACATGGATGACATGACCACAAGTCCCCTAGCACCGGCATAAATGGTATTAGATACAAATCTAGAGAGCTATGATGGAAATGCTCTGACAACTCGCATGCTGGTAATTGGTGAGCTGTGTCGCAGTGACAGCTCATGTGATTTCACATTACTAAGGCCAGACAATACAGTTCATAATATTATTATTAGTATTGTGTTAAAACAAATCCGGTTTTATTTTATTAGGAACCTCGGACGTGGTTGGATGCCCCGTTCCATAATTTATTTGACGATGAGGCCTGGGCGTTATACGGCGATCTAAGAGAATGCGGGGATACGCAGGAGATTTTCCAACGTGTGTACAGGGAATGTCCGACTCCCACGTATGCGTCAGACGACTTGTGGGAGGGTATCCGCCAGCACATTGAAAACGAGTGAACTGCCGACCGGGACGATGTATGGAGAGCAAAGCGGAGGCGGGTGGTCGTAGATCAGGAACTAGATGTACCACCGTGAGTCGACGCCCTGTACTGTTCACCAGAACTTGAAAAGTAGCCGTTTTACTCGCCAAATGCGAGTAGATTTGTATTCTGGCGACTAGAAAAAATGCTACAAGTCGCCATTGGCGACAAGCAAAAAAACCATGGTGATGGTTGATTTTATAACGAGAATAGATTATACATGTTCTATAGCCCGGTGATTTCGTTGTCAAGGAAGTCCCCCAATCTCCGTGCAGTTGTCTTGTCCCATATGTAGTCATGTTACGATACGCAGAGCACACAGGTTCGGAAACCGGCGTTTTCTATTCAAGCTGTATGCTGTTCTCTTGGTTTCCGATAATGCCATGTGACTGAGCCTCGTTTTCGATTCTATCGTAGTTGCCATTTCCGCCATTTTTACCTGCGTTCGGTGGACACAGAATGGCATGGTTGAAGTTTCTGATAACTTTATTGATCCTCACGTTTGTGATTGTAACCATGGCACAGCAGTCGAACCTTGTGAAGTTTCTGACCAGTAAACGGTCACTATCGAGTGGTGGCGAAGGAAGTTCGACTAGTTTTAGTCAACAAGAAACCGATCAACAAGCAAGTAAAAAAAAGTTGCGTCGCACTCGCAGTTTCCATCAAACCTGGGCAGTCAAAAGACCGTGGTTAAAGTACGACGTGGGGAACCACGTCATGTTTTGTGAACTTTGCAAATGCCATGCGCCTGCCGGTAAAAAAACATCGAATTTCGTAGAGGGCTGTAATTCAATAAAATTAGACACTATCATCAAACATGAATCAAGTGACATACACAAATCGTCTGTTATGGCCGACAAGTCCAAAAACCTAGCCAAAACCTCGTCAACTCCAATTCTCGAAGGTCTTCAAAAACTGACTGAAGCGGAACTAAATCATCATCAGAAACAATTTAGGACTGCTTTCTATGTTGCTAAAATGGATAGACCGTTTACAGATTTCCAGGCCCTATGTGAACTGCAGTCACAAAATTTCAATTGTGACTTAACCAAGCCTTTTTTCTATTGATTGGTTTACGGATCCGTCGACCTTCATTTTGCCAAAAGTGAAATAAAAATAAAATTGGATTTTCGATTTTTTTTTCATTTCTGTCTTATCCGCCGATGTGTCACATTTGCTGACCTCTCTGTCGGAAGAATAAAAACATAAAATTTGCAATATTGGTCTCATTTTAATACTTGCTGTGCGTAAAACATCTTATATAAATTCTTCACGCTCGAGTTCGCACGAGTGCAACACTCTGCAGACATCTTGGTCTTGGAGGCTGGTTACTTCCCTTGGTTACAGTGGTGGTGGTTTCCGACTTCCATGTTACCTTCGGCTGTAGTTCGCGGACCAGATATCACATCATTTCAACGGCGCAGTGTTTGAAGCCAAGATGGCGGGTTCGGCCTCGCGGTGGTTTTCACTGACTCTTAGACAGGACGCGACCGTCCTTTTCAAGGGCTTTGTCGGTCCAGTAACTGCTGGGACGGTGGGGGACTTGGTCTTGAAGGAGATCAGTGACAACGACATATCTGCCGGCCTCAGTCTGTCCAGAATAACAGCAGGAAACATGACTTGTCCTGTCAACACCCCTATTGAAGTGTTGGTTTCACGCAAAGCGACTGATATTGTCGCTTGGTTGAAGGAAACGTCCACGACTGACACTGAGAATGAACAGGGAAGACCCTTGACAGCGTTAAATGCGTTAATGATGGCATCCAAAGCGTACAACAGACTTCCAGCTCGAAGGTAAGCGCAAATTACAACAACAACATCATGTTACGGCCTGCTTTCTCGACTCGATTGTTGTGTCAACGGCATCGTGACAGAGATGGCCATTTAAAAAAAGTCGTAATATCTCAAGTTGGCTCAATAAAATGGAAATTTGAAAGTTGATAGATGCTTTCCTTATTAAAGGGCTTACAAAAATTGAGAAAAAAAGTTTATTATTCCATGTACAAGATGGTGTTTTTGTCATTGATCTTTTGGTAAATGTCTTGTAATTATCACACTGGCTATTACCTGGATTTGAAATATCATTTTTTTTTTACCGCCCTCTCCTGTCTAAGAAGTTTGTCAGAAAGTAAAAAAGTGTGGAGGCTTGATTTTATTTTTATTTTTTTCCCATCCTCCGCCTTGACATTTTTGCCAGAAAAATCCGTAAACCAATTAATAAAAAAAAGGCCTAAACAATGTCAGACATTCGTAAGTTATATTGCTGGTGTTTACAGGGAAGAAACGATGGACATGTTAACAGAGGGGGAATTTTTCTCTCTGATATGCGATGGGTCGACAGATTCATCTGTAATTGAACAGGAAGTCTACTATATGCGTGCATTGACTACAACTTTTGATCCATGTGTGAAATTTGTGGGCTTTCAAGGTATTGATAAAGCAGATTCCCCTGGACTTGTGACTGCATCGATAAATGCAACACAGAATGAGTTGAAACTTACTGACTGGAAAAACAGACTGGTAGTTTCTGCAATCTCTTTTCAGCACATATCATAACTCTGCTCTTATGTGGAGTAGTTTGCGAGAAACTGCTAAAGCCTTTGGCATGACTGCATTGAAGCCAGTGTGTGTTTGGGGAACGAGGTGTGTGGGCCACAGACAGGGGGCAGTCAATGTTGTTGTGAAACAGTACAAGGTGTTGGCAACACACCTTCATCAAGTCAGCATTTCCGAAACAAGTGACAAGGCGGCAAAATGCAAAGGATTGTACAAAACAATGACATCTCTAAAATTTGTTCTGTTTTTACATGCTTTCCAGTATTTTCTGTTAACATGTGCTACTCTATCAGAGATATTACAAAAGAACACTACCGATCTGGAAAAGTTGCGTGTTAAAGTACCAGCTACACAATCAAAGTTGCAAAACTTTGACGTGAAAAAGAAACTAAAAACATTCAGCCAGTCAGATGTAAAGAATTTACAATTCAAAGACATCAAAGTAGATGACAGTAGGTCAAGATCAGACAAAAATGTGAATTCTACAGCAGAAAAGGTGGCAAAAGATGTAGAAAAGTTGCTTAGTGTCACTATAGAAAGCATTAATCGAAGATTTGAGAGTGTGAATGACCAGAAGTTTAAGAACTTTCACATTTTTAACCCAAAACAATGGACACTTGAGGACAACGATCTGGCTGATTTTGGGTCAATTGAAATAGAGTCGCTTGTCTCAATTTACAGTGTGTGTTTAACAAACAAAGGGTTTGAACCAGACCTCATTCCTAATGAATGGGCATCTCTGATACTAGAGCTAAGACTGGAATATGGTTTTCAGAAGCTGGAAGGAATGAACTCCCTTGTGTTATGGCCCACAGTCCTACGAGAGAAAGAGAACCGTACAGAGTATAGAAATGTTTTAGCTCTTGTATAAATCATGCTTGTTATACCTGTGAGTTCATCTGAGGCTGAGCGGGGGTTTTCGTGGATGGCTAGGGTAAAATCTGATGTTAGATCTCGCCTCAGAACATCAGTCCTTACTGACCTGATGTACATACATATGTCAAATGACACTTTAGAAACTTTTGATCCCAAACAATCTGTGTTGAACCGGTCCAAGGAAGAAAAAGCCTCGCCCTGGCAGTGCCAGAAGTGTCTCTGACTCATCCAGTTCAGAGTCTGAGTCTGACTTGGAAGAAACTGATGCCATGCATGAAGGTCATGTAGACGGTTGAGTAAATGAATAATCGATGTGGTTCCTTTTGTTAAGTTCACATCATGTTTCTGAAGTGTAATTGTCATTGTGCGATATTATGCATATACATCTTAAAATGATGTGTGTCATAGTGATACAAATCAATTATTTGTTCATCCGCATATTTGTCACTTGACAACTGTTAAAGTGCTCACAGGTTATTTAAAATAAAAGACAACATTGAAACCAGTTGGTCATTTTTCTTTTTTTAATGTCTTTCGACTTTATTTCATCTGATTTACACCGTAAATAATTGGCCCCAAAAAGTATAATTTGGCCCCTAGAAATTTCTGATCTAGGGGCCAATGGCTACTAGGTCATAATGAAACATTTCACCCCTGGGGATGTGTGCCAATATCACCCCTTCCCGCCATTAGGTCGGACTCAACTCCATCAGTTTCACTTTATTAAGAGTTATTTGAATGATGAATATTACTCCAAACTGTGTCATCGTTGCAGGGTCTTCAGAAGAGATAGAACCCTCAGACATTTGAATTGGTACAGTTGGATGTGGAGCCGAATAATATCCTGGTGGTGTTGCAGCAGCATCCAACTTCAGAAACAATCGTGCATACCTTCGCATTGGTTATTAAAACCATGCACCCCCAAAACCTCACAGCCACTGGGTGAAGGGCGAGATGAAACCGAGTCCGGGCCAATCGAAGCCATACCAGATGTTTTGGGAGTGAACGACGCCACAGTAAATCCGTCCGTGAGTGTGTTACCCCAAGTTTCGACTCAATGCCAGTTCGAGTCCATCACTGAGGTCATCACCCCAGTAAGTACACCGGAAAGGTCGTCCATGCTGGACCATGCGGATCCTATGGAACAGGCTGGTGTGATGGCTGACAAATTGACAAGATCAGCCCCCGAGAAGCGAGTGGACTCGAGTACGAGTATGATCTAGCTCGCTGAAGCCAATGGGGATCCCGGTCCACTTTATTCGTCACCTGCCACCATCCTGCCGATGGATCTTACCACTTCGGGACAACTGATCTCAACTTCTCCGGTCAGCAACGTGGGCATCCCGATCAACCGAAACCATGCGAATCCCGCGGAGCAGAATGGCAGCTCTCCACCCACCAAATTACCCAGCAAATCTGTAGCGAAGCCAAAATTCAAGCGGCTGGTTGCTGGGAAGCCGCCTGCATCCTGAAATCTGGAGCCATGCCCTACATCCCGCCAGGGAAGCGTGCCTGGGACAAGGACGAAGTTGTGAGTATCCCGAACAGGATGAGCGAGCTGAAGTGGCCTCCAAAGAGGTAGAAATGTATGGATCCTGCCGAGAGTAAGGATGCCTGGGAAGTGGCCGCAGTCCAGCTAGAGATCTTCACTGGAGCCGTCACCACAAACAAGAGGTTTGGCCCTTCCAGAGACCAAGCGGGTCGAAAGGAGACGGCAGGACGGAAAGGCTGTGCTGTCCAGGTGTTACAATTACCAAGTGTTAGTCGACATGGCTCTTGGCAAAAAACATCTTGTCGAACCCGAACATTGGTTGCAGATTTCCTAGGCTCTGCATGCTCTGAGGTCTATGGCGACGGAATATATCGTCAACCTCATCGATGCGACAGCTGTACCCCTACGATTGGAAGCTGACACTTTCAGTAGAAGGAGTGGGTGTGATATACCAGTGTATCTAACTTCATTCTGTGTACTTTTTGTGGTTCCACATACTCATGCCGGGGTCCATGAAATGTGAACAGTCATAAAATTGGATATTTTATTCCTGGATATATTTGTGATAAAGGCGTCCGATACTTGGAGGGGCCTTTCCAGCAGGAATTTCTACCTCTGAGAATTATTTCCCGGGAATTAAATTCCCGGACATTAACTTTGTTCATCAGGCCTCATAATCGTCAACGTGAAACAGTGACCACCCGACAATTGTGAACTTTAAGAAGCGTTGTTGTACTTGATCGCTACTCGGCGGCCAATTCGTCAGCTTCATAATATATGTGCCGTTGAAAGTGTTTCATGCAAATTTGATCAAAATTATTAATTCTTGTATTCTTATGGTGAATTCTTATACTCGTTCAAGTTATATTTCAAAGTAATTCACGTATTGACACTAGTTTACCTTGAAACTATATTGTCGTAGTAAACTCTTCTTCGCGCATATGTTTCGTCACATAAATGCACCAGTTTTTGTGAGCGGCAAGTTAGACTTTCTGTCCGAAGGTTTCTAAAGGTTAGTTGATAAATTATTATTACCAATGTGAATGGCATATCCTTGCAATAATTCTCGTATATTTTTCATAATTTTTGAGTTAGTGGTTTTGTGTGACAGCCCTGTTTATTATGCCATGCAGTATGGTCCCCGAGATCGTGGGCTCCAGGATACATTTGGGTATGCCGGGACTAGTTCGGACGTCAAAATTGGGAGTCTGAATAAACAAAACTAGACGTTTTCTTGAAGATATAATAAATTCTATAATATCTTTTTATTATGCAAAGTATGTGTACAAAAGGTGGATCATTAATTCTATTGATATAAGGGGTCACGTCCAATCGATCGAGACGGTCTCGAAGGATCCTGGTTTATCTCTATCGATTGTTCTCCCGGTTTGCTCCCGGTTTTCTCTCGAATCAAAATCCATCTCGATCCACCTCGAAATAACTCTACTTGCTTCGAGAGTGTATTCGAGATGCCTTCAATGAAGGTTTAAACCATTCGGAAGGTGTGCTCTATAAATATATAATTCTCTGTGGCAGTTCGGTTAATCTCGGCGAGGGCATATGCATTGAATCATGGATAATGAATCAGGAGAGAGAGAGAGAGAGAATTAAGGCTTCACGTCGCATTCAGCAATATTTCAGCTATATAGCGACGATCAAACAAAATTCTAAGTAATCAATTCAAAAACTCGGTAAACTAATGCGTTAAAACACGTACAAACATTAAAATTTGTATAACAAACCAATCTCTCTCAAATAACCTAAAATACAATCCTCTTTCACTCTGCTAAAAAGATCCTCCAGCGTAGCCGCTCGATAAAAAGTATCTCTTACAGTCTTAAAATCTATGCAGTCTATGAGAATATGTTTCACCGTGAGATCTTCATCGCAAGGTATACACCTTGGAATCGGCTCCTGTTTTAGTAAATATTCATGAGTAAATCGTGTGTGACCGATCCTACATCGTCTAATCATGGCCTGGTCGAAACGTTTATGACTGTACAAGCGTCTAGTCCGTCATTCATAATCCAGCCGTCGTCCATTAGAGAATATCCGTTTTTTTGAACTCGTGAAGTTTGTTATTATCCATAGTATCCCATAAAGATTGAAACAGCTTTCTTACATAAGCGCAGATAGATGGTCTGAAATCGCTGTATGGTATTCCAACAGGGTCAACTTCTTCATCTAGAGCTGCCTTAGCCAATGTATCAGCTTCAGTGTTGCCTTTGATGTCCACGTGACTAGGCACCCAACAAAACACTGTATCTGTTGATCAAATCTGGTGTCATATAATTGTAGAATTTCGAAGATGGTGGGATGAGTGAAATTTCCGTTTTTAATTGCTTTAAGGCATGACAGTGAATCTGAGAATTAAACTTGCTAAATGCCATAGTGAAAAAAAAAACAAAAAAGCAAAAAAAACAACAACAAAAATTGAAAGCCCACAAGGGAATCTTAATACAAACTACAAATAGTGACACACACAAACCCCAGTAGTGTGCCTCCCCTCAAAGTAAACATCGCCTACCCCCCTGAGGGAGCCCCACTCTGAAGGTAAATGTGAAAACTATACAACAATACACTCTCTCTCTGAACCTTATCCCGGCCGAACAATAGCCCAGTTCTAAACCGGGCCCGTTGCTAGGTAATACCGAGGAACAAAAGAACAGAGAACAAAAGACTCAACCAAACTTTTACTCTGAGGGGTAGCCTTCAGTATACAACTTCAATATGTACGTGTATTTAGCCTAGTTGATATACGCATATATGTGTAAATCGACCTAAGCCAAACTGAACGGAAAACGAACCTACAATAAACTTTATCAAGCCAACAAGGAAATATATATACAGCAACAAAAATACGAAATATTTACAGACCGCGAACAAACAGAGGAGAGGGAGACAGAAAAAAAAAACCCCACTGACCCTCTCGGTCACAAAGACCGAGACGGTAGTAATGGCAGGTCTCTGCCTTCCCAAACCAGGCCAAACTGATTAAGTCAGAAAACCGCCCTGAACAGCAAAAAACTGAGAAATAATCCTAAACTTTCACCACAGGTATTTGTCAAAAGTATTCACAAAATATATTACACAGAAATCAGAGCTAATATCAGCTGAAATACGCAGAAATAGACAAATTTCTCGGAGCGAAGTGAAAACACGTCCAACTCCCAATCTCTCTACATCCGGGCTCCTAATGAATCAGATTGAACATGATTCAGTTAATGTTATTTTGTTTTCCCGTCTAGGGATTTTTAGTCGCATACTTGCTCTGACAGCACAAGTTCTCATCATGTTATCTATGGAAAGAAACATAACCAATTGAAATTGCATAAGCTGGCTCATTAGTATTCAGTATAACATATTTCGAATCCTTTTTTTAGAATTTGAATCACTATATCAGACACGCCCCGAAACTGCACAATGAAATAAATTTTGCAAATCTGGAATAAATTTCAATATGTTCCCTTGAAAGTATATCAGATTCGGATATCTTAATTGACAATAATTATTTGATAGAATCTTGAAAATTATAGCACCACGTTTTGCTAGAGATTTCACCGGTATTCAGAAATGCAGAGGCATTGAGACCACGGGAACAGCGATTAATTCACTGGAAATAGAATATAAACACAAACCCTCGATCAAAGTGTTTGAGCATTCCCTATCAGCCTTTCACAGACAAAATGCGATATCGTCGATAGTAGAATGTATGGAATTACAACACATCGCAATTTTAAAAGGGTGTGGCCGTTGGCATTCTGAATTGGCCGGTAATTAATTTCATTATCTGGTTTATTAGTTTTCTTGCCAGTCTCTCATTTGGAAGAACAGAGTTTAACTTTATGACCGGGCATGTTACATCCTCTACACACAACGGGGTAGTTCTGCCAACATTTTTCCTGAAGAAGACCGGATTCTCCACACCTATGGCATCGTGGTGCATTAGTTGACTGCGATTGTTTCTTGGGGGTTGCTTCTCTGGTTGAGTTGCGGTAGGATGAGAGTGTCATGGCTAATTGATTTCAGTAGAGAGGCTGTTTCTCGTGGACTGAGGATTACGTGGATTATTCATGGGTAAGAATTAACTTACTCAAACTTGTTCCGAAAAAAGGTTTGGGAATTCTCTTCATTGTTCTATTTTTATTTCTCTCGTCTGCACTGGATTCCACTCCATATAAACTGGATAATGTGCTGTAAAATTGCTGAAATGTATCATTGTACGCTTTAGGTTTAACGTTATATGTGTTTCGAAGTTGTTCGTTTTTCAGTGCAATGCTCTATAATGTCACCATTGAATATATTTGTGTAAACTTGTAAAATTACTGGAAAATGTGACGTATACACTGACGGTATATATGTGTCAAACTAACTTTGAAAAATCAATATTGTATATATTTGTTTTCTAGCTCTCGCATATAAAATATGCCACCCCAGTGTAAAATTATATACTGATTTTTCTCATTCTCTCGTTCCAATAATACGCCCTGTCGTATAAAAAGTAAGCTGTAAAAGCAGACCGCATGTTCCTGCCAATGGTCATCATAAAAAACGAGTTTCTTGAATAATATAACAAAAAATACCAGGCAGTACAGTCTTTGTTTCATATTGTAGTTTCAGGACCGCTGTCAGTACAGATTTTGCGGTCCATCAATACAATGCTTTATGTTCATTCCTTTCAGTTGATATCTTTCCAATGTCTAAATTGTAAAATAAATTAAAAAAATTCTTCAGTAACACATTCTCATGGCATCACATTGTATATCCCCTATTGTCATGACGGTTTGGAGGTTACAAACTCTGACGTTGGGAGAATGCAGTAACGATGCTTTTCTTCTCAAAACATCAAAAAGAAGTTCCTTCACCGTGAAAGAGTTGTTTTTATTCAGTCGTAATATACCCTATAGGAAAGCCTCCCCTTGGACCATGGCTACGCCAACCCTATTGTTTCCATTTGAAGCGCATGTAATCCCTCTTTGAGTTCAGGCTGTAATATTCCGCCTGTCTCACTGTTTCTCAATTTTAACCTAACGGTATTCACTCATCATTGTTTAACTCCTTAAAAGATCAAGTAAATGTGGTAACCCGTTTCAGGTAGTCTAGATATTGTGATTGAGACACAAC
This sequence comes from Hanleya hanleyi, assembly GCA_036873755.1. Lineage (NCBI taxonomy): Eukaryota > Metazoa > Mollusca > Polyplacophora > Lepidopleurida > Hanleyidae > Hanleya > Hanleya hanleyi. Next base: position 23,479 of record JAVTVY010010582.1, on the reverse strand, counting down.
TGTTTATCCAAGTAAGGCATTGAAACAAAATACAGTCATTCCGCTTTGAACTTTTGGCAACGATTTGGTGTAAGACTCACGAAATATAATTGACAAAGGATTTGCTGCAAGTTGTATTGTCAGTCTTTTGTCCAGGATATTACCTTTTCAATGGGAGGTCTTACACCAAAGCCTTGCCAACTTTTTTCAAGTTGCATCATATCACAACTGATATGAACACTCCATCCATTAACCATGAATAATATTACGAACTACTTCAAGAGAAAATCTTATACCTGTGACACTGCCACTCCGAATGCTGTTTCTGTTCCTCCAGATGACCCATTCGTCACTTTAACCAGGGTTGGCTTCATCGGTGAAGATGGACTCATTAATTTGATAAATCAACCAGAAACGGTCATCTATAATCTATCTACCCAACCCTGTCCAGCCTGCCCCTGTAAGAGTAACATTCTTCACTTCGACGGAAGCTTCATCTGCCCCGACTGCCCTTATTCCTGTCTCGGTTGAGGAAGATTCCCCCTCCACACCTACCATGAGGGGAGCTACAGCTTGAAGAAAAGAGACAGGTTTTGGAAAAGGTGGAGGTCCACGGGTTCCGTGTTGTTTCGGAGAGGAGGAAAATCGCCCTATCTACCATGGCCACCTGGAAGAAGATTGTTCAGTGACACCAGAAGACAGCAGTGATGATGAAGATTCTTGACGGCGTAAACCCTCACGGAAGAGAAAGATCGGCGGTGGACGGAAATTGGCATACAGCAAGGAAACGGGCCAAATGATCCTTGCCTGGATACTTTAACTGCCAATATCTAGAAAGTTTTTCACGGCCAAGTTGATTGTCTTGGGAGAACCACAACTTCCGAGCTTCTGATGGATGGTTATCTAGATTTATGCAGAGGAATGACTTACCCCTGCGTTGCAGGACCTCTGTTGCAGAAACTTCCAGCCGACATCGAATCTAGACTTCAGAGAGAGTATGTATATATGTTGTTCTAAAGTCAGCATTTCGATGTATTTTTCCGTGATTATTTTTCCTTCATTTTAGTAAACTTGTAAGGACTCGTCTTGTTTGAATATATACGATCCATAAAGTATCATTATTAATGTTCTAATCGATTATTTTTGTAGATTCGCATCGCCGTAGAGTTCGACAGCAAGATGGTGATCAATTTGGATGAAGTGCCCATGTTCTTTGACCTTGTCCCAGGAAAGACCGTGAACAAAAAAGGCGGAAAGGATGCTCGAATCATGACAACAGGTGGTGAGAAACGACACTTCAAAGTGGTCCTGACTGTAACTGCGTCAGGACGACAACTTCCACCCATGGTCATATTCAAAGGTAATATATCACTCCATCGAAACAATTTTGTCCAATTATAGAATTAGAATAAGGTAATCAGATTGTATAATATTAATGATATACTCTGTAAATGTATGAATAGCTGTATTTCATTATTGTAGTATCTTTAGAAAATATTAATAAATCCATTAATATTTTTCATAACTATCTTTGTGGGAAAGCGGGCATTTAATATTCCATACCCCAAGGATTGGGTGGTGATCGTCAACCCCACTGTATGGATGGACGATGCGGTGATGCTGACATGGGTCGAGAAGATACTGAAACCATATACGGAGAGGAGACCGGCCCTCCTCGTCATGGACAGTTTCAGCGCCCACATGACGGAGAACGTGGAGGGACTCCTGGAATAGATCTACTGTACCCCAGCCATCATCCCCGGTGGGTGCACACCCAAGGCCCAACCGCTGGACGTCTGTTTGAACAAGCCGTTCAAGGGACACCTCCGAGAGATGTGGTTCGACTCCATGCGGGATAAGGTGATTTTTTAATTATTATTTTGCAACAGAATATGCGTATTTTTGTCCAACTATTATCATATAATTACACAGTATATCACCTAATATCTAAAGATTCGGTTTCATTACAGTGCAAAACAATCATTTGAGACCTCTCATCCCTTCAATATGAGCCATTTTCAAGAAAATGTACAAATAACGGTAAAGACATTTTTTTTTACATTTTGTTCATTTCACAGCCAGAGATTTGCTGAAAATGCCAGATGATTAAACATTTTATAGTTTTTCTCTATTGTAAAATGTCTATTTTGGCTAAGATAACTGCTTTAAAATTTTCAAATCTGAAAATGAATTTGTCTTTACTGTTGTAAATGCAGTTTAAAAGTTAATAATTTTTAAACACAGTATTTAATAAAAAGAAGCTGTCTGTTGGATACCATTATGTTAAACACATGAGAATACCAGGTGCTGTTCATTTCACATATCTTGATATGTGAAAAATATTACCAAACGATTGGATTTATTCAACTGTCACCGTTACCAGTAAAGTTTTTTGGAGAAATTTAGCACAAGAAATGTCATATACAGGGCACCACTGTCATTGTTAAATGTAACCGGGTGTGGGCAGCCATTTTCCGTCCAGCCTTGTGGCAACAGAGCACACGTTTCTACAAATTTGAAAAAAAATAAGTGTGTGTCCCACTTATTGTCTGATTGTTACCAAACAAAGCACAAGAAATCTGAAAGTCTATATCAAGAAAAATTCACCATGAAAACAAAATAATCCAGTTCAGCCGGCCTCATGCTGACATAATCTGTCTTTATCGTTACTCAAACTTGTCTTTACCGTCATAAATGCCATAACGGTAAAGACAGGAATATAACGGTAAAGACAAAAAAAAGTCTTGGCCAACTAACACAGCTATAGAAAATTGTAGTGACATTCTGATCATAAATTTTGTTGGAACTTGAAAAACAGCAAAACAATGTTTAGCAAAAGGCAGATTGACTTTCATTAAGAAACTAAAACTAACCAGTTAGTCAAAAGAAAATGGTCTTGAATTCAATATCTTTACCGTTACAAGTTTGTCGTTTCCGTTATCACCTGAAAATAACATGGGCTAGAATGGGAAAAATATTTCTAACCATTTTCGGGAATTAAGTGCAGTGACTCTAGCTTGGCTGATAGGAAAAATGTCTTTGTGGCCTACAAGGTTCTGAATAATTCCATTTGGTAGCCAAACTGCACAAATTGATTTTTAGATTTGTCTTTACCGTTACTTGCACATTTTCATGAAAATGGCCCATATAACCGTCGTTATATACTTTATTTTGACAGTTGGCATTACGGCAGCAGGGCGAACCGGCTACGAAAACGACCAAAGAAGAACTAATTCAGTGGATTGGTGCTGCATGGGACAAGATAGGCCAGGACGTGGAGGTGATAAAGAAGCCATACAAGGTCACGGGCATAACCGCAGCGTTGGATGGTAGAGATGACGCAATGGTGCGCAACCCCCCGAGTTTCAGTTGGTCGTCTCTGACGATGAAGACTTCCTTGGATTTTCTGCGGAAGATCTCCCCCCCCCCCGAAAATGAAGATCCGGTCGTTACCAACGACAGTGACGAGTGAGACCAGTTTGTCCCATCTGAATGTGCCGATTTGAAAACATGTAGTTTTAATACCGGATAAATTAAATCTAGTACACAGTGCTAATAGTAAATTATATGTATGATGCTTTTATTTTATGCCGTGTTATGTTATATATTGTTATCGTAGTGCTCCTGTAATAACATAAAGTGCTGTATTCTCATATATGCATCCGTTTTACACTTTTGTATCAAATCGTCACCACTGAGCACTTGAGCCTGCTGTTCAGTTGCTCGTATTTCACATAAACTGCATGGTAATTTCAATAATATCACATGATTGAAAGTTCCTGTTTAACAATATATGACTGTCGACTCAAAATCAAGTCATTCGACAATGTTTAATTCTTGAAAAGAAAAACTTTTACCTCCATCCGATCGTCTTTCTGGTTTGAGATTTGGCCCGACTGCAGCTTTTCTATAATTTATAAACGTACACTCAGTAAATATAACCTGACATGGACATCGTGAAACCGAGACTCCCTTCGAGATTACCGATCAATTTCGTAACCATCTTGAAAACCGGGACGTTTCGATCCAGATAGAACCGGGAGAAACCGGGCGACGTCGCCAGGGATCCCGGCTCTGCCCTCCCGGTTTCAGCCGAGAAATTTCTCGATCCATCTCGAAGGCACCGAGAAAGTGCCTCGATTAATTGGACGTGACCCTTAACCAGGTCTGCGCATTTCACACTCTTGAAATCCTTACGGACCAAGATGACAGTCTATATGGTCGCGTCCATTTGTTCACATTCCAGTAATTCAGAGAGCTACTAAGGTTCCAGTTAGATTGCCAAATTTCAGCGAGACATAACACATCGATACATTGGCTCCCATTATACTAAAATGTGTCATATGTATTACCTTTGATGGAAGGTGCCAGTTTACGCCGCAGTCGTGAAAAGAAAACAGAATCTTAAGTAATTTCATCAACTCGCTAGAGTGGATGATCCTAAGTCACACGCGTGATCATCTGATATAATTTGGTACGCAGAATAGAATAGAATTGAATTTATTACCAATCATGGTGCCCACTGGGAGCGAACAATCACAATACAATTTATTTTACATGATTTGGCAGAAATCACAGTACAAAGAAATCATTGTACAAATCAAGGATTGATTAAATACATGTGGAAAAAAGGAGAGAAAAAAACCTTCCCCCGCCGCCCCAACCCCATATATGTCCACGTACCATATACTCAGCCTATAGTGAGTAATTTACGTCAAATCTTCGAGCTGCATAATAAATTTATACTAATAATGCTGTCATACTAATAATTATCTAACAGATATATATTCTCGGGAAATAGTAGTATTAATAATATTAATATACAGAATAATGATGTATTACTAATAAGTAATGTATGTATGTTAGGTACAGCTTTGTCCTTCCAAAATAACACTGGCATTGTACACAAATTCTGCCACCTTGCGATAAACAAATATATCTTGGTTACTTAACAACTACAACTTTTGGCATGTTGACATTCGAACAAAATTAGTTAAGCTTTTGTTAACCTCACTCAAAAGTTCACATCGTAATTCATCATACTTGGGGCATATGTGGAGAATATGTAGTTCATTCTCTATTTCATCACAACCAAAGCGACATAGTCTTAATGAAATATCAGTTTTGCTATCTTTCTTGTAACGCCCTATCTCAATGTGTAACCGATGTGCACTTGTTCTAAACCGCGTCAGAGCACAGCGATGTGCGTCTGTTGCAACAAGATTTAAATATGGTTCATAACAAAATATAGATTTGAACAGCTGGTAGGTCCTAATTTTGGAGCCAGCAAATTTAGCATCAAAATCACTAGGAATTGTGAGCATATTTGACTTACAACTGATCGCTTATAAAAATCCTTTCCCTCCATTTCCTTGAATACAAATCTGAAAGATGCTTATAAAGTTTGGCTGAAAGATAAGTCTTGGATATGAAACATGTACGTGCTCTGGGTGACAAGTGTGATAAGTTTAATGTGTTTAGTAAAATTTCCATGCTCGATATCCACGAGTCAATATTGGCATTAGACAAATTACAAGATAGAGAGTAAGCCTCTTGAACCACACTTCCATCAGATAATGATGCAAGCCTAGACCAGTATTTTGACATCATCTTAAAAATTTCCAAAGAAATAGGTACTCTTCCTAGCTCACCTTGGGCTGCATCATTTGATGCCGTAGAGTGCAGGCCAAGTGCATATTTACAAAATTTAACATGTAGCAATTCAGATGGCATATCATGGAAAAATTGAAGATAATACATCAGTTGCCGGTCGTCTGAAAGTGGCAAAAAAGAAGTTATTGCCCCTTTTTCAGGAGCAAGATTCAGATACAGTTAGTTAGATTCTTAGTATGTGCTTTAAAATAGGTTAACCAGAAGACTATACTGTGAAGTCATGTGGCTCTGTCAGTATGTCGGCACCTCTTCCCACTTCCCTTATATGCCTTGTAATTTTTACCTGTATATGGCGAGATTCTGCTGTACAGACCTTTTGGTCTTTGGCATTGTGGGAAGTTGATGCTGGGTCGACATCGGGCTTTACAGACTAGTCTTCTGTGCTAAATGCCGTCATTTTCATCTGACGACGATACAGCTCACCAATCCCCAGTGTACGAGTTGTCACAGCTCACCAATTACCAATATATGAGTTGTCAGAGCATTTCCATCATAGCCCTCTAGATTTGTATCTAATACCGCTTATGCCCGTGCTAGGAGCCCTGTGGTCATGTCATCCATGTTGCCACATGAACAGGTACAATAAAAGCGTACCTGAGATACAACACATCACGAATCGTTAAGATTCTTGGTATGTGCTTTAAATAGGTTAACCAGAAGACTATACTGTGAAGTCATGTGGCTCTGTCAGTATTTCGGCACCTCTTTCCACTTCCCTTAGGCTAGACATTTTTTATTTTCGGATTAGCGGATCCGCCGACGTAGGATTTCCGATTTTCAGAAAAAAATTAAAATTTCAATTTGCGTTTTTTCTTTATTCCTGCCGACGTCAGAAAAGTAGTTTCCACATTTTAAAACATAAGAATTTTATCTATTTGTTTTTCCCCCGCCGGCAATCTGCGAGAGATGTTTATAAATTATAACTGGACAGTTGTAACATACGGCATTGAAACTTCTCCAGCAGACATTTCTCTGTCCTTCAGCATCCTGAACGGCGTAATCTGATTCGTCCGACCAATTCCGATGCGTTGTACGCGATTTTCTATTGGTTCTCGAAAGTAACGTGACCCCGGCCTTTCCAATGGCGACTTGGGCAGCATGTCGGCGCTGTGCGGGTTCACGATGAACAAAAGGGCGTAAATGAATTCATCGACACTTCGCAACATTTAACTGTCGGTGATATTATTGGGGATGTCATCAGTGAAGGTAATCGCGGAATCAGCAGGATTGAAAGCAGAACTTCGCTTGAGCAACCGGGACCGGTTGTGAGCACTGCCACTGAGCTCTGACGCAGTGAAGGATATATATCCACCTTCACTGGATTTGAAGAAAACTACAGACAGCCCTACAGGCACATCATATTTAGATCTATATCTCTATAAAAATGAAGCGGGCATTCTCTCTCGTCGACGGGCATTCTCTCTCGTCGACTTTATGACAAAAGAGATGATTACAATTTCGACATCGTAAACTATCCCTTTCTGGACAGTAATATTCCAGTGCATATGGCGTATACATATCTCGCTTAGTAGCATTTGCTAGATCCTGTGTTAAATGTGACGATTTTAATCAACGTTACAAAACATTGTTGCAGAAACTTATAAAACAGGGCTATTCCACCAAACGCCTGCACTCAAAGTTTCTCAAATTTGGCGATACATATCGCATGCTGATAGCAAAATACGAACGTAGCGTGCAAGATCTATGACGCTACGTTTCGTAACTTGTGTGTAATTCCGCTTAACCCGGGGCTAGGGGCCGTATGACCCATGTACTTCAAGATCCTCATGGTACTCATATGAACAGTCACAATCAAAGCGTGACTGAGATACATCATTCTTTAGATGACGACTTTACAACGAATATTATGGATTAAGAATACTGATCAGCGATACGGATTGATATTTTTGGAACATCATGATGTCTTGCCGGCATCATTGAAAACTGTTGACCGCTTCTCTCTTGCAGGACAAAAGCCTACGTTTATGTATACTATGATTGTCTTTTTTAATTTGGTGCTAATACTGTTATATGGAATATGGAATAGGTCTTTGGATTATGGACGCGGATATTCTCTAATGGACGACGGCTGAATTATGGATGACGGACTAGACGCTTGTAATGCCAGTGTCTGTGCTAACGGGAATCTTTTGGTGCGTTTACATCGACGTATGGTTAACACCTCAGGATACATCACGGGGAGAACGTGGCAGTGAAAATCCCAGGAACATACCTTAGTATGGAGATGTCACGCAAAAGGGACAGATTGCCGCCAGAAAGGTAAAAGTTCATTTGATTCCGTTGAAAATTGGGGTGCCGACAATGCCGACGGTGTTGCTGTTTTTCCCCCTCTTATCTTTTTCTCTGGTGCTTCACTGCGTGGCATCCCCTCGGTCAAGGGTTGCTCTATCCGTTCATGCAAAAGATATTTTGAATGCATTGGAACCACTGATGATTTTCCAATAATAGAGAAGAAAAGCAACTCCGAATAGAGATGACAATTTCATTCTGTATATTTCGCTATTAGTTATAGCATCTTCAGCAGTGAATAAAGTTACAAACAGCTCTATACGTACAGTATATATATACAAGGTATAATGTGATCTTAGCCAATACACATATATGAATGGGTAAGCCAGTAATGTCAGTCAGATTGAACAGATATTAAAATGTCATTTTCAGAAAATTGTTGTAGACATTAAATGTTAAGAGATAGCAATATACAAATGTTGTGATTACAGGTGATACAATACACAATCTAATTGATGACAACAATATACAATGAATAAAGTATGGCGATATAGCGCGTATATATCTACATTGAATATTTCTACATGTCATGTTCAGATAAGGACTGTCATCTTAAGATAATATGGGTGTAATTCTCTTGGCAATCCACATTAGAATTGACGGGGATCTACAAATGTTGTAACTTGCACGGCAATATACAATTATGAAACGATACACAGTCTAATTTATGAAATAATTACCGAAATAATTTTAAATCCTTTGATGCTTTCAAACCTTGGTTTAAAATTGGTTTGTGTCGGCGTATGGCTAAGGCTTCCTTGAATAACACTTGAGACCAGTGAGCTGCTGTATCAATAATTTTAGTGTTTGATTCTACAAGAGACAACAAAGAGATCGGGTCATCGTCAAAAGAGCCATTTGCTAAATCAAACATTTGACGAATGTAACTAAAATTCATACTCCGGGTTATAGCACACGGAGATCAATGAACGCCATTTGTGACTACCATCCGAAGGCATTATTGATAGGAACAGTTGTGGCTATGTCATAAGCTTGTTTATAGACAGTGTCAGAAGCTGACAGGGACGTGAAATATCTCTGAACTAGCTGTTCTAGAGTGAAAGGAGTCGGACGAAATCATGTAAAAAATCCTTTAAAATAATTTTTTCCAGCAATTTTCAGTCCGTACCTATACTTTCAGCATGCGTGAGGCAAAAGTTTACTCGTGTTTCGCATTGCACTATGGGAAGGAAACATGGCGGTTTTTGATATTTTTATACGACCGGCTAGGCATGTATTCTCAACAATGATCTATTATTCACGCAACCCCATATTTCCGCGCAATACAGTAAAACAGGTTTGACTGTATGTCAAATATATGCATACAAGTCTTTAACATTAGAACGGAAGTTACTAAATGACTTGGTTAAATGAAAAGAGAGACTTCGGGCCCCTTTTATAGACATCGTGCTTGGCTGGAGCCTGGACCAAATGAGCCTGAATAAGGAAATGTGATTCCGAGATAACTAAGTGTCGGCCTGTTCTAGACTATTTCCACTGTATGTAATATCAGCTTTAACACGTTTACTTGTTTGTGAAAACAAGGATTTTAGTCTTGTCCAAATTAATACACAGTTTCCACTCTTCCAGACGCGATATGCAATTTTGCAGACCCAAAGTGGACTCTGAAAAAAAGCACTACATCATCAGCATATAAGAAACTATTAATACTGGATGTCGTAAGAGTAACAATCTACATCAAATATTTGCGGTAAATCGTAAGAGAATAGCTTGAAAAGATTAGAGCTTAAATTATGATTGGCTGTGCTAATTCTCCCAATATTACAAGGTGAAGCATAGTTCCTATGGCCCACAATCAACTACCCTACGTCACAACCTACGTCATGGTAATACCAAAGCGAAGCTGATAAACAAAACCACAGAGAGAGCGAACATCCGCGTACTTGACGAAGCAGCGAGGCGAAACTACAATCACATAGAGTGGAATAGAATGTCAGAAAAGTGCGGACCGAAAAGGTTATAAATTATCCAAGATAAAATCATGAAATGAAAGCACGGTTTAGCGATGGGAGCGTTTTGTCATACTAAACTGTTTAGAACCACATCATTTCCGTGCCGTGTCCATAATGAAATTTCCTACAATTTCCCATCTTATGCCATGTTAGGATTCACCTCAATACTTTCCGCAATGAGAGGTGAATCGGATCAGCTATTACCTTGGTTGAAGCGCGCGCTCTCGAATACATGTCACCAGGCTATATTTCACAGTACTTTTACCGAGGAATTTTCGGCACCATATTCTGTATATCTTGTAGTAAAAACATATCCTCCAGTTCATGTTGTAGCAATAGGACGCTCTTTGAAACAATTTAGCACGCTTTACCGTTGCAAATTAATATATGCTATTCATGCTATTAATTTCATCTGTATCTTCCGTTTTAAATCACAAGACATGAAGAATATAAGTCAAGACAAAAACTTTTAAAAAAATATTCATTGCATGAAATGTTTCATTATGAGCATTGTATATTATGTTTATGTCATTTTACACAACACATTGTTTAAAATGCTCCATGGTGCACTGCCTATATCATATTGAGCAGTCATACATCAGTCTACAATATATTCCTTTACGATTCTACCCCCCCCCCCCCTTACGAAACGAGCATACATGCTTGGCACAGTGCATAGCCTGTACGAGAGTGCGCTACCTACACCTCACATCAATTAACATTACAGTGTATTTAACCACATCACTTTTAGCAAACTTGATGGACTTGTCCACACCAAACACCACATCAGCGCTGCATACAGATACCACATCATAGTGTACTTCCTACGTCATACCTATTTGTAAACCTTGTAAACATGTTGTGACCAACTACGGACTATTTTTAAGAAAGGTCCCAAATATAGAGAGCCGAGAACCATTAATTTACACGCTGATCAAAAGATAATACTTGGAATATAAATCCTGGAATCTCCGTTTCTGTGTGTGTGTGTCTGTCTGTCTGTGTGTTTGTCCGTCGAATTTCTCGACAACCATTTATCGGATCGATGTCACACTTGGCGGTTGTGTTGCTGAGGACCCAATGAAGTGCAGTGTCAAGTAACGGGTATGTCACTGGCCCCACACCACTGATTTGGCAAAATGTGGCTAAAATTGGACCCCGAATATTACCTACATAATGGATGACGAGAGGATGCGGCCCGTATTGGAACGTTTGCAGGGGGCACTCTTGCTGGGGGCCCAAACAGATGCGGTCGGAATAGGAACGTTTGGTTTAAACAAATTTATTGCAAACACTGTTTACAACGGGGGCACAATGAGCCCAAGGCTCGTTAGCGTGTCCCCCTATAGGTTTAATATATGATACATGTTGTTCAAACGGATACATTGATAATATAGAGTGCAGATACATTACTTCTTCAATTGCTTACTTCTGTAACCGGCGTAAGTGGTGAGAAAAAAAGAAATAGTGAGAGACAAACAAATGTGATAATATTATGAATATTTTAACTCTTCACAGATGAATGTCAGCAAGAGAAAAGATATGAGGAAGCACCATTTGTCGAGTGTACGCTCGATGTGAGCAGCCTGCATGCAACGGTTGCGATGTGATTATGAACACTAAAATCGCTTAGTGTCTGTGATAAATGATCCTAAACATTTTTGAATATCGATGTTTTTAGAAATTGTTTTGTCGTAAAACCCAAACAGTAGAGTGGGAATATTATACAAGGTGGGAAAATTAAAATTGTTCAATATAATTGTAGAGAGTTTTGCAAGGAACGAATGTCGTTGAATAATCAAGAGGGGCCAATGTAAGAAATAATGCTCGGCAGTTTCATTTGACAGCCCACAAATACATTTTGGGTAGGAACGGGTTCGCCCTCGTATTAAAAAATTCTGGTACCTTGTGAACTGGGAACCTCACAATCTCGTACACCTTAACTTGTGCTTGGCATCCTAACTTCTTGGTATCGTGTTTCAAAAATCTGTGCTTCAAGAATGGGGTTTCCGGAGATTGAACAGAAAATGAACATATATTTTTTATCATTTAGAAAGTGATCGTATAACAGTATTTCGTTATTTTGGGATAACACTCTCTTCGAATAGCACAAATACTAGTGCAGGATTCGAACCAGCGACCCCAGAGTCAGGCACCTAAGTGATCGTATAACAGTATTTTCGTTATTTTGGGATAACAATACTGTTAGAAAATGAACAGTTTCCACAACACAGTTACTTTCTTTCTTTACAATTATAATACATGCTGCTCGTTGGTCAACTCGTGACCATGGATCGTCTTTTTAGAACCGGAATTCGATTTTCTATCCGATTGAAATTAGTGACTAATCCTTTATTGGATTAAAAATATCCAATCTACTAGGCAGGAAACGATCAACTAAATCTAAATTAAGATGCAATAGTTTCGACATTTTCAATTTAATACTAGTATAGATGGAATATTAAATCTAAAAGGTTAGTCACTAATTCCAATCTAATAGATTGAATTTCCAATCTAATTATATAGAGAGTAAGCCATAGGTCACTAATTTTAATCTGAAAGATTGAATTTTGAATCTAATTATTTTAGGAGAGTGGGTGCTTATTCAACTACCAGAGAGAGAGAAAAGGTTTAACGTCGCATTCAGCAATATTTCAGCTATATAGCGACGATTAAATAACATTCTAAGTAATCAATTCAAAAACTCGGTAAACTAATGCGTTAAAACAGGTACAAACATTAAAATTTGTACAACAAACCAATCTCTCTCAAATAATTTAAAATATAATCTTTTATTCCGCTAAAAAGATCTTCCAGCGTAGCTGCCCGATAAAAAGTATCTCTTACAATCTTAAAATCTATGCAGTCTATGAGAATATGTTTCACCGTGAGATCTTCATGGCATGGAATACACCTTGGGACCGGCTCCGGTTTTAGTGACTATTCGTGAGTTAATCATGTGTGACCGATCCTACATCGTCTAATCATGACCTGGTCGAAACGTTTGTGACTGATTTCAGTTCCGTCTAATTCAAGTTCTGGAACTTGTGCTGGAAATATTTTCTGCAAAAGTGTATACAATTTGTCTTAGCTCTGGAGAATTTGAAGCCATTTTCTAGACACCATTTCTGAGTTATGTTTAGACAAAGTTGTAATGTTCTCTCAATATTGTGTATACTTTTCCCACTACACGATATATTGAAATCGTCTACAAAAAATGAGCCATCTATTGATTTATTCAGAACTGCAGCCAAGCTGTTGATCTTGATACTTAACACAGTAGTAGACTTACTGCCCTGCTCATCGAGGTCAAGGACAGCAGCTGTGTCAATAGATCATTTTTGGTGGATCTGAGTTAAGCTATTAGAGTCACCAAAGTTATTTTGTTGAAATATCATGACATTGAAGAAAAGGTAAAAAAAAATGCAGACCGTTGCCATGGCAACGGCCATGGTGACGTCATAAATTGGGATTAGCTGTCATTTTCTTTCACCAGCATGTGCAGCACACGGGCCAACATGTGATATTTTTTTGATAAATATTTTCAAAGGTGGGACAAATATCTGTCTAATTCCGAGAGTGATTGAAGATTAAATAGGTATTTCATTATTATTTATTCTGAAATATTCCCAAATACGTCATATTTTGGAAATTTGATTTAAAATGCAGTTCGGATATTAATAGTTATTCCAATTAACTCTTGTCACTTTCGGTTATTGATTGAACAAATGTATTTCTTTGGAAATATATATCTGTTATTTTGTCACGGTTATTGAATCTCCTGCACATTCATCGGACATGAGCTACCCCATCATGCTGTGATGGATGCCGACGTTGATAATTGGATTACTTCCCTTGACATATGGATATCGCCATCAGGGGCGCTAACATATATTCGCAGCCAATGAAATGATCGATGGCCACCAAGATGGCGGCGCCCAGTATGCAGTATGGGTAGATTTCGGAGGCGATTTCTCGATCGCTACCGTTTGTGAAGGACTTAATGTGCCTTTTCAACATGGTTATCGCCGAGAATGTAGTTTAGACTGCCTTTTATAGACGCAGAAGTAGGCGTTTGAGCATTTGGATGAATATCACAATCAGAGTCAGATGTACGTTGTTGTTGTTGTGGCCGATGATTTTCAAGATGGCTGTCCTAATCACGCATGATGATGATAGTCCAAGAATCGGAAAAGGGATTATTGCCAGTCCAAATTACAGAGCCTACCCTCCAAACATATAGCCTTCGGGTAAGTTTCAAAAAACTTTTTAGAAAAAAAATATGTAAAAAATTATATCTGTTTGAGAGAATTCGAGGTAATAAAAAAAAAAATATTTTCAATATAAAAATAATATTTCTCTTTTTCTTTTTTAATAATAATAAAAATAACTTTATTTATTCTGGGTGGCTTAATTAGCCCAAGGCTAGTCTTCATTAAGGCCCAGAAATAAGTTAGTAAAATAGTTAGTGTATGTATATAACAAAAATAGTATATATATTGACACATGTAAGAATACCCAAACATGGATTTATATTGTAACTAAATAAAAATGCATGTACTATCACAGTTGGTATAAAACAAAGTGCAGTTTACAAAGTATTTCCATGTATCGTATCTAAAATATTTGATTTTAAGGGCTGGCGTTTAAAAGATACAAGTAGGTACAAACTTTGAACATCAATATAGCCTTGTGATAGGTAATTCGTTGTTTTACTGGTATCCAGTGTAATTCATTAAAAACTTCAGCAGTAGTAAGCCCTGGACATACCACTGGGCATTTATACAAATAATATTAAAATATATCCCATAATATTAAATACAGCGGGAAATACGACTTTCTAGCCGACGATTGGAATCTCATTGTCACTGCCAACATTTGATATGAATTGAAGTGGATCTGTTGATAGGACTTGATATTAATCACAAATTTTATTATCAGACCAGTGATTTGGCATCTTCTGAGAATGTTAGTGCAAAATTTAATGGCCACATTTTTCTAGCTCTTGTCATGGCATATATACAGTGTGGTTTTTCGCGGTGTGCGCTATATGTGCAGCGCTGTAATCACAGTAATTATTAGTAGCTTGGATTGTTAAGAGTTAGTATTTCAGCTTTAAGCCCTTTTGTGTATAGTGCTCAAAATGCTGAACAGCGAAGCAAATAATATTTGTATGTATGATTTTATTCACAGCCAGAAAAGCCAGAGGGTGATGGTCATGACGATGAGGATATCTCAGATGCTGCATGTCCTGAGGTTGAACATGTCGAAGGTGAGCAGTTGGTGGATCCACATTCATGAGCCATTCATGAGCTTTTACTCAAGGGAAGATATTTTCGCATAAGAATTACATATCCTATTACTCCATGTGAATCTCAGGAAGTAGATAAATTTATCATTCACTTAATTGCTGAAATTCTGGAGAAGAATGATACAGATGAAGCAAGTCTCTCATGCCATGAGCTAGCCTTATAAGACGTCAAGTAGTTGTTGTTGTTTAAGCCTTGACGTCTTATGTCGGTAGCTGAAAGTGAAAAGGAAAAAAACAAACGTTCACAAAAATACGTACTTTCAAACCTCATACGCTCCCCTGAATATGTCCTTTTCATTCTATGATCACCTAAGTTTGGGTGAATGGTGTCATTGAGGTGTTTATATGCCTTGTGCAAAGCACATGGACAGAAACATTTTCTCAAATATTTCTACGGCTTGTTCGATTCTCAACAGCCGCCATACTTGTGTAATGCGCATGCGTCGAACAAAACAACATCCGTTTGCAAAACGCACATGGCTAGTTAGGCCACGCCCACCATGCACGTGGTCACAAGTGAACAAGAATCCCCGTTCTCATTCCCCGGTAACATCATGGAGGAAACACTTCGTTCTGCCATACGTCAAAAAGGAAAATATTATTACTGTAGTCTGTACCTCATCTGTTAACTTATAAGTGGGAAAAATGCATAACAGTCACTTTTCCCATAACCTATTGGCAATAAAGCTACCATGTTTTTCCTCTCCATTAAAGTAACTAATACTCGTCTTTGCATTTCTTTTAATGCGTAGGGGATTTTTACCCGCGATTCTTTTATCCTACGTATGGCGGAACGAAGTGTTTCCTCCATGATGTTACCGGGGAATGAGAACGGGGATTCTTGTTCAGTTGTGACCACGTGCATGGTGGGCGTGGCCTAACTAGCCATGTGCGTTTTGCAAACGGATGTTGTTTTGTTCGACGCATGCGCATTACACAAGTATGGCGGCTGTTGAGAATCGAACAAGCCGTAGAAATATTTGAGAAAATGTTTCTGTCCATGTGCTTTGCACAAGGCATATAAACACCTCAATGACACCATTCACCCAAACTTAGGTGATCATAGAACGAAAAGGACATATTCAGGGGAGCGTACGAGGTTTGAAAGTACGTATTTTTGTGAACGTTTGTTTTTTTCCTTTTCACTTTCAGCTACCGACATAAGACGTCAAGGCTTAAACAACAACAACAACTACTTGACGTCTTATAAGGCTAGCCATGAGCATGGTATGTAATGGGTTTTGTGATTGCATGTATGGGCCTTAAATTTTTGAGGCTATTCTTTGTTATATGCCAGGGCTCAAATTAGGAAATTTCACTTTCTTGTGGTTAGGAAAATTTTGGATGTCAAATATTGCATGACCTGCTATAATTTAGAATGACGATGATGCAAGAAATTAGCCATGAAGGAACTGTAAATATTAGAACAATTAATAGTAAATACATTATTTAATGATCAAAGACATAAAAACAGCTGGTAATGTGTTTGGCATCAGACTCGTCATTAAACCTTCTTTCATTCTGCAACCATTCTGCATAATCCTTTTGCATAAGAACCGATTGACTATATAGCCATGAATGAACTATCGGTTATCTAGGGTCAATTTCACATAGCCTTTTTTTGAGGGTACATAGATTTTTCAAATTTTGGGGACTGTAATGATAATTTATCACTCAATTTTATATAATAGGTTTGCAAGAATTAGGTCTAGCCAGTCGGTCAATCTCTGTAGATGGAACAACATCTGAAGTTGGTAAGTTTCTGTGCTTCGATTGGTCAACATCATGAATCTTTTGAAGATTTTAATATGAATAGATTGATAATGACCATGCATAACATTTTAATCTGTCTCACACTCTTTGCCTGTCCGCAAGCATGGAGATACCTCAGAATCGAGAGGCTAAGGACCATATTTGAAGTCTGAGGTTATTTTTAATACCAATAGTTCCCAGACCTTCAAGTGCCTCCTATACTTCCTATATTTTCCTATAGTTTTGAGTCATTCCTATATTTTCCTCAAAACCTCCTATATTTCCTATATTTTGACTTTTTCTCATGAAAACTTTCATCAATGCTCTGTAATGAGTCAAACTGACATGAAAAAATACATTTCAGAAAAAAAAATCCGCCTCCCTTCGCTCGGCAAATATAAATGCATTTCAATCACTCTATTCTGAATCAAACAACAGAACAGGTCACCTGAAACACCACCACTATGACCACATTCAGTGAACATGGTGAAAGTAATTTTATTAAACACCAGAGAACTACCAAGTTTGGAACACACAGTGTAGTACATACCTGTCTTACACTCCTTTATTTCCTATATTTTCCTATATTTTATTCAGAAAATTCCTATATTTCTCCTATATTTTTGAAAATTTCCTCTTATATTTTCACTGTGAGCCACTTGCAGGCCTGAGTTCCAGGAAAATGGCACTTCGTAACTGGGAGGTCAGGGGTTGATGTGGGCGGAGTCTTACCTAAGCAATGCAACTTCATTACTCGCTCGCTTGGCATTAAAAGGATTGATGAAG
This sequence comes from Hanleya hanleyi, assembly GCA_036873755.1. Lineage (NCBI taxonomy): Eukaryota > Metazoa > Mollusca > Polyplacophora > Lepidopleurida > Hanleyidae > Hanleya > Hanleya hanleyi. The sequence continues at coordinate 5,695 of JAVTVY010010582.1, read as the reverse complement.
GATGGATTGCCAGATGTTACAATTGTTTTTTTAACGTGATCACATAAATTTCTAAAATTGACTAGTAAGTTGAAATGGCATCATTGCTCTCTATATACATGATATACAGAAAGCGTTCATGAGTTTGGTTTACACTCCTGCATTAATATCAGGAGAGCAATTTACAGCACCCCTGCCATGTCTGCTGTTTTGAAAAAAATGAAAGACTGTTAAGTTGAGTATCATCTCAAATTCCACATGAATATTACATTAATCAGCAATATGTTTGTTCACATTTAATGCACCAGTTTCATTTTATTTCATTTCAGATTTCGAAAATCCTTGTCCTCAACATGGATGTACACTTGTATCTAGAGACAGTCCTCGAGATGGGCGTACACCTGTATCCACTGCTGGTCCCCACATTGGACGTACACCTGTATCTACTGTTGGTCCCCACGATGGACGTACATCTGTATCTACTGCTGGCCCCCACGATGGACGTACACCTGTATCTACTGCTGGTCCCCACGATGGACGTACACCTGTATCTACTGCTGGTCCCCACGATGGACGTACAACTGTATTTACTGCTGGTCCCCACGTTGGACGTACACCTGTATCTACTGCTGGTCCCCACGATGGACGTACAACTGTATTTACTGCTGGTCCCCACGTTGGACGTACACCTATATCTACTGCTGGTCCCCACGATGGACGTACACCTGTATCTACTGCTGGTCCCCACGATGGACGTACACCTGTATCTACTGCTGCTCCCCACGATGGACATACACCTGTATCTACTGCTGGTCCCCACGATGGACATACACCTGTATCTACTGCTGGTCCCCAAGATGGACATACACATGTATTGTCACGGATTGGTATCAGGACAGGGGATTAGATAGTCTGATTTTGGAATTGACTTCTTCATGTTCGGTCCGGTACTTAGTCTCGACATACTGATACTATGTGAAGGTGTACATGATTTGCATATGCAGAGCTTGTGAATCATTTGTATATTAGTAGGAAGATATATTTTGATTGTGGAATACGTATTATTATAAGCCATATGGAACTCTATATTCTGCTTATTAAAACAATGTTGCAGTATACAATTGTAACACGTAAAGACCAAGTTAATACATAATTTTAACGCATCATAGAACGTCTATGATTCGTTATTTGCGTTAGCAGTACTAACCGGTCAAACAGGTTGTGGTTCCGTGGTGTCGTGTGCAAAATCTATTGTGAGTTGTTGAGCTGTGGCTAAATGCTATATTTCGTTAGTCTCTCTCAAACGCCAGCGGGGTGTGGACGTTTCCAACCTCGGAGACTCTGTCTGTATGTGCTTGGTCTTGTAAACCGTGAGTATAAGAGTTACTAGGTTTTTCTATAATGTGGGAAACATATGGAGGTTTATTGTATATAATTGTCTGTAATATTTATCACCGATGTAAGTTATCTACATTCATTCGTATTAACTGTATTTTCTTCAGTGAAATGAACGTACGCATTTGCATTGAGTAACTGTTAATGGCTAATTGAATAGTAATTGATAACGATAACGGAACAATACTAGTTATGTATTGAGAGCGATTATTCCGTGTATTTCAGACAACCTGTTTTGTGTGTCCGGTTAATTTGTGGGCCTGCTACACGTAGGAGTCCAGATGTATGGCACGGACGTTACAAGTCGTGACCGACGCTAATGGGTACCACTGGACTGTGTGCAGGACGGGGCCTGAATTATTGTTCGCCACTGGATGGGGATGTACGGCACAGACGCTGCAGGTCGTGACCGGACATTAACGTGTTATACCATTGGACTGTGTGCAGAACAGGCCGTGTTCAGGAGTTTACTATCTCCGGAGGGAATAAAAAAGTTGAACCGTTTGTGTGTGATAACCGGACTGTTTCGTGAATATTAGGGTTTTTTGTACAGTCGCGACCGTTATTTATATGTATATCGTGTTTGGAGTTCTATATAAATGTTAAATGTTTTCTTGTAAATAAGTGTTTGTTGTCAATTAGTCTGGTTGACGCTACGTCACAGGTTTCATCGTGACATTTTGGGGGCTTGTCCAAATTTTGAGTAAAATCGAAAACTTTTCAAATTGTGGCAATACCAGATTAGTTGACACTGTGAATATTCTGTATTGATTTTTTTTGTCTGTGTGGCGTCTTAGTGTGCTATACTGCTAATTCTGATAATGATTAAGGCATTTTGCCCAAGACGCTATTTAATAATGCATATTTTGTGTATGATACCATGATCTTCAAAATACTTCTGTCCACATCGTTCTGTTGTGTGGCTATCATATTTTTATTGGTAGTGCCTTATGACTCACCAATTGATAGCGAAATGGATTTGGATTATGAAAAAATGCTTGACATAGGGGAGAGATTAGGTCTAAAAGAGAAAGCCCTATTAGACTTTGTAGATGGGAAAATTAAGGAAAAATTTGATAGAGAGGAAAGAGTTAGGGTAAGAGAATGGGAAAGAGAAGAGAGGGAAAAGAATGGCAAGATAGAATTGTTGGAAAAGCAAATTGAGTTAGAGAAAATTAAAGGTCAACACTTGGATAAGGGTGCAAAGGCATTTGGGAGTGACACTGTTAAGGCGACTAGGCCAAAACTACCTGTGTTTGATGAATCTAAAGACGATTTAGATGCCTACTTAAATAGATTTGAAAGGTTTGCAGAGAGTCAAAAGTGGCATAGTGCAGACTGGGCTGTTAATCTCAGCGCCTTGTTAACAGGTAAAGCATTGGAAGTGTTTGCTAGGTTACCTAGTGAAGATGCTTTGAATTTTGATAAGTTAAAGGAGGCCCTATTACATAGCTTTCAGTTGACGGAAGAAGGCTTTCGTCACAAGTTTAGGACTTGTAAACCGGATCGAACTGAAACCTTTAATCAATTTGCTGCTAGATTAGGCAATTATTTTGACAGGTGGGTCGAGTTGGGTAAAGTTGAGGAAAGGTCGTATGATGACTTGAGGGATTTATTGTTAAGGGAACAATTGATCGGTTCGTGTGACAAAGACTTAGCTCTCTTTTTGAAAGAAAGAATACCAAGTAGCGTTGATCAAATGGCAACATTGGCTGATCAGTATAGGGAGGCGCGCAGTGGTACGTATCGTTCCAGTAATCCGGAAAAACGTAACTTTAACCCAAATTTGAAACGAAATTCGGACTATGACAATTCAAATACAACCAAACCCGAAAGTTTTGAGAAGCGCTGCTACAATTGCTTGAAATATGGGCACATCCGCCGGTTTTGTACGAAGCCAGATAGGTCGAAGAGACATCCACAGGCGTCGAGTATGTTGGACGAGAAATTTGAAGATTTTCATGACGAAGACATTGTAGGTTGTTGTGAAAATATGCCTGTGACTGACGGGTTTATTGGATCCAACAAAGTAACTGTTTTGAGAGATACGGGATGTAGCGGAGTCGTGGTGAAACGCGGTTGCATTTCTCCAGAACAAATTGGGGATAAAACTAGGCGTTGTTTTCTGATGGATGGAACTGTTAGGGAGGTCCCGATAGCTACAGTTTGTGTGAACACTCCTTTTTATATGGGAACTGTAGACGCGCTTTGCATGGAGTCGCCTCTATATGATTTAATTATAGGAAACATCGAAGGCGTGCGTGCCGCAAATGATCCAGACCCAAATTGGAGGGGTAAGAAATCAAGAGTGAATGCGGAACTGGCTCAGGCTGTACAAACTCGTGGACAAAAACAGATGCAGGCCAAACCTATTAAGCCCCTAAAGGTACCCCAGGTAATGTCCGAGGTAACTGCCGAACAATTTAAAATTGATCAACAGGAAGACAAGTCTCTAACCAAAATTCGGGAACTGGCTGCCACTGGTCTGGCCCGTGTGACTCAAAAGAACTCCGTTAAATTCTTCAAGCGGAATGGACTGATATATAGGGAGTACCACTCGCCAAAAACTGAACATGGAAAAGTTTTTACTCAACTGGTGGTACCGAGAAAACATCGACGGAAAGTTATGTCTTTAGCGCACGAGAGTATGCTCGGGGGGCATTTAGGTTCGCGGAAAACAGCTCGAAAAGTAGTGACTAACTTTTGTTGGCCTGGGATCCAAAGTGACGTCACTCGCTACTGTAGGTCGTGTGATGTCTGCCAGAGAACTTTTCCAAAAGGTAGAGTTACTAGAGTACCACTGGGGGATATGCCCTTGATTGAAGTTCCCTTCCATCGTATTGCAGTCGATATAGTTGGACCTATGAAGCCAGTAACCGAGCGTGGAAATCGTTATATACTTACTCTTGTCGATTACGCCACGAGATATCCAGAAGCGGTGGCCCTTAAGGGAATAGAGGCCGAACGCGTGGCGGAGGCATTAGTTGACATTTTCACACGAGTTGGCGTTCCGCGTGAAATACTGACCGACTTGGGTTCCCAGTTTACCTCCGGTGTAATGAGGGAAGTCAGTAGACTGTTATCTATGAAACGACTCACCACTACTCCATATCACCCAGCATGCAATGGCCTAGTTGAGAGATTCAATGGCACGTTGAAAAGCATGCTGCGGAAAATGTGTGCGGAACGGCCTAAAGACTGGGATCGCTATCTTTCACCTTTGTTGTTCGCGTATCGCGAGTCTCCTCAGGACAGTTTGGGGTTCTCTCCATTTGAACTTTTGTATGGGCGAACTGTTAGAGGGCCTATGTCTATTTTGAAGGAAATCTGGACCAAGGAAATAGAGAATCCTGAAGTCAAAAGTACATATCAGTACGTCATAGATCTGAAGTCGAGATTAGAAGACACGTGTAAAGTCGCGCATGATGAACTGCGAAAGTCCAAGCAACGCTACAAACGATACTACGACCGTAGAAGTAGAACACGAAAGTTTAAAATTGGTGACAAAGCCCTAGTATTACTACCCACTGATAACAATAAACTTTTGATGCAATGGAAAGGTCCATACACTGTGGTGGAACTGGTAGGTAATTGTGATTACAGATTAAATGTGCACGGAAGTACCAAAACATATCACGCAAATTTGTTGAAGAAATATGAAATTCGAGAATGTATTTCAGCGTGTGTGAAACCGGATGTGGAAGTTTCCATCTGCTCTGGCGCCGTGGATTCTGTGTGTTCGGCGGTGATAGACGACAATGACCCAGTTTCATCAGACGATTTGGTACAATTCCCTTTGATCGGTAAGGAGTGTGTAACTGACGTACATGTGGGTGAAACTTTGTCGGCAGAACAGAATGCGGAGATGCAGCAGATTTTGGGTGAGTTTTCTGACATCTTGACCGACATTCCAGGCAGAACTAATTTAGTGGAACACGAGATAAAGTTGACAACTGACACTCCCGTTCGTTCAAAACCGTATCCATTACCATTTGCCATGCGGAAAACTGTTCAGAATGAGGTTAAGGAAATGTTAAAGTTGGGAGTTATTGAGCCTTCTGAATCACCGTATGCAGCTCCCATAGTTCTTGTCAAGAAACCGGACGGAAGTAATCGATTTTGTGTAGATTTCAGACGCTTAAACCGGATTACTGTGTTCAATGCCGAACCTATACCTAGCACGGAGGAAATATTCACTAGATTGACGAAAAGTCGGTTCTTCACAAAAATTGACCTCAGCAAAGGTTATTGGCAACTGCCCATGGGAAGAAGCTCAAAGGAAAAGACCGCGTTCCTTTCACCGGAAGGATTATTTCAGTTT
>JAVTVY010010581.1:0-43230 GCA_036873755.1 Hanleya hanleyi | reverse complement strand
ACTTATTCAAGTATTGTCGTGGGTGGTTGGGTGGGTTCAGGTTCCTGTTGCTTCAATGCATTTTGCTGAGAAGCAACAGGAACTTGATATGTGATGTCTAGCACTGTAATATCACTTGTCTTTATTGCACCATCTAAGCGTCCTGTCTGTGTCTTGTGCGCTGTCCTCAGTGTTTTATAGGGTGGATGGAGGGTGTCTAGTTCCATGCTGCTTCAAAGATCTCTTCTTTGAAGTAGCAGGAACACAACTGGGCTGGGTGGTGCTTAGTTGGTTCGTCGTGATATAGCTGAAATATTGTTGAAAGCAACGTTAAATTCTATTCACTCACTCACTCACTCAAGTATTGTCTACACTTTTGTTTATAAACAGCAAATGCAGCATGGTTTGATTTTAACTTCTCCCTCCTCTTTCTCTGCCTTTCTGTAGTTACTATAGTGGCATTTTGGATCAACTACATGTATATAAAGAAAGTAATAATAAAATAACCGATGTGCAAAAAAATAAAATTAACACATTAATTAGTTTGCTAGATGGCAAAGCCTGTACAGTGTGACTCCCGTGACAAATAAACCGTGACTCCCGTGACAGCATTTTAAGAAGATTTTCTAGCAAATATAATACACTTAGATTTAATATTAACCAGGTTTTAGTTGTTGTTATAACAGATGATTTATAAACGTAAACTGTTTCTCTGTGGTCGAGATAGGTCTTAGAGAACAAAACAATTAGACTCACTTTTGTGACTCCCGTGACACCAAAATGAGGTGGAATACATGCAGACAGCTCGAGCAGTTTGTAACCTCTGACAGTGCAGGGGATGATACAGCTCTCTAATTTGAGTACCAAGGCCGGGGGTCGAGGGTGCCGCCCAGGCCAGCGCCCCTGGTGGGGGTACCAGGGGGCGAAGCCCCCTGGCCGCTAGCGAATTTGAGCTATTGCTAGGTGTGAAAGACCAATATTTTGGAAAAGAAAACTGATTTATCTAGGATCTTATTTTTCTGCAACTAATCACTTCTTCTGACAAGTCCTTCCAGTGATTGAAGTCAAATGAAACCAACCATGTTCTAAAATAACCAAGAAAAATACAGTGTCACTGTTCGCTAGGTCACTGTTGTTGTTGTTGTCAAGTTCAACTGTTACAGGCTGGCCTTTTGTAAGCCATCGATTCATGCCACCGCCGGTAAATTTAAGTATTTCCGTCCGTCGTTTCTTTGACAAGCCGTAGGTAGCGCTGAATCTGTTATGGGACTTCCCGGTTGTACGTGGCCTTCCTCGACCGGTCATTGTAAACGATTATGCAAACTAGCCATGTGTGGAAATTCCAGGCCACGGGAATCTCGTTGGATCTCGTCACCTCTCGCAAGCATAGCGAGATGTTCTCGATCCACTTCCTGTTTACAAACACGTGGCTATCTGCCGTCTACCGATGGTTTTCGCTGATACAGATAAGTTTAGATAATAAAAAGAAGCTAAGGGGCCGAGCAAAATTTACCTGGGGACGGGACCGGTGTATTTGTGGAAGGGACCATGTTTTTTTTTCATGCAACCAGGGACGGGACATGTAATTTTTTTAATGCGATGAGCAACGGGACAGCAAGTTTTTTTTTATCGCCAATATTGCACAAAAAAGATTATATTGGACTGAGAGAAGTACTGCAGATCTGAATTGGTGGGGGCGGGGGGATGTAGAATTGAGCTTGGTGCATATGGGGGCCAATGTCAAGGCCAATAACACCGACAAAACACATCAGGTTTATCCATTTCCCATGTTTGTAATGCTGAAGAACCAATCATCAATCAAACCAGTGGGTCGAGATTATTTGACCAAGGACCAGTCTGTATTTCACCCTCAGTATTGTGATCTTAGTAAATGAACAACACTGTAAGTTGAGTATCACTTCATCTTTATTGCTCCACAGGCAGATAATATTCGATCCAGAGTAGAAGAGAACAATTTCCTGTGCAAAATGAAACATCAAGAGTTAGCCATCAGACATAAATGTAGGGATACAGAAAGTGACTCTATGCACCATGTGGAATGGTTTGTACATGTATATGAATAGAACACTGTCATTCTCAAATACTAATACTGTTAATGTACCATTTTCATTTATGGAATAATGGATGGAATATCTTTTCACAACAATGGTAGACAATACTCAATTTATAGTTGCCAACAACAAATTGAATTAAAAATTGTGAACTGATAAAAAAAGAATCAGAACAAACAACTATATATCACACTAACATAACTCATCACCTTCACAGATAGCTATGTGCAATGAACATTCTATCAATGCGACCTGTCATCTACCACAGTGGCATGGGAGCCTCAATTCACCACTACAGTTTACTTGACAAAACAAGTTCATTGGCACAAAAAGGAATTGCCCATAACATGATTAATATACTTTGAATACCAAATCAGTGTGATTTACATGATTCAATGACATGTTCATGCGATAAATGCATAATTTATTGGAATGAAAAAAAACATCACTAATCTGATGGAAACAGATTCAAACTATGATAAATGGATCTAAATGAGTTCTTATCTCGACATTTGGTGACCATATGGCAACAAAATATTGTTCTGACACAACCACTGTTCTGGACTATGACCTGTTAATTGGAAAGGGGCAAAGAAAACATGAGGGAACACATCTGCACGGTACAAGGCATCTTCTAATCTATATAAATTTTGAAGCTGTTCCTGCATTAATAAGAGAGATATGGACTGGACAAACATATATTGATGTTGATGAAGGGCCATAACTCTGGGAGAAATCATCAAAAGTAGCGGAAAAAAGCCTAACACTGCACATCTACATTATATTTAGCATCTTCCACATCAATTTTGAGCTTCTTCGCCAATCAATAATGTAGATACAGCTTGTACTATAATATACATTGATATAACTGATAAAGGGCCATGTAAAAACATCAGAGTGAGTAGAAAAACTTGACACATCTGCAAGGTACTATGCATCTTTCCTGTAAGTTTTGAAGATATGCATCCAATAGTAATTAAGATATGGACCAGACACGCATATATTGATGACATTGATGAAGGGCCATAACTCTTGGGAAAATCATCAAATGGTCAAAAACACATAAACGGTACTATAGCATGTTCTATGTAAAATATGAAGTTATTGATTAAATAGTAGCTGAGCTATCATGCCGACTAGTTTTGCCATCCACACAGATGGTTAGAGGAGAGGATGAAGGGGGGGGGGGGGCATAACTACAATTGTTCATGTTTAGTTAAATAGTATTTACCCAACTAAATAATTTATCTAGAGGTCACTTCCAAACAATATATCTGGATGAGGTTGTGTTGGTTTACTATAAGGATCTCTGTGGTTTCTACGTCAATCAAGCATGGTGCAGACAACACCACAGGCATGACAGGGTATCTCCTGACAAATATATATCTGGCAGTGGCAAAAATGTGTACAAAATATTAGTATGGTATTTCAATCAGTGTTTTCAGTTTTAGCTGAATAAAATATTGGTTATTAGAAATCCACTACAATTCAGGCTTATACAACACTTTTATCAGTTAATAGAAATTCCACACATATTTGTGGTAAAACGGATGGTGATAAAGTGGTATTACAGTAAAAATACGGAATGCCCAACTCTATGGTTTCAACAGGGTGTGATCAGTAAACTGAATGGCAGGACCGACAGTATAAAGAAATATAAGACGTTTGGTAATGGATTAAAGTGAAAAAATATATTAAATGTGTTCAACATACATTACAAATAATTGACTAGAATCTTGAACTGTATTGGATACATGTGTACGTTACAAATAAATCCGACTAGAATCTTGAGCTATTAGTGTATTATGACAATAAAACTATGTGACAAAAAATTTGAATAGAATCTTGAGCAATATAATATGTTGGAATATGGATATGGCAAAGGGTCACTACTCTGGATGCTAAACTTTTCTTGGTCATATTATTAGAGAGATTAAAGGTGAACTGCAAAGCTTTTAATTTTATCTAAATTGTTGCTTATATACATCTTGTCTTATGTGACATAACTTTTATACGTTTTTGGGGCAAACATAGTTTGCAAAATTGTACTAATAACAATATTTAAGTTATCCTGTTATAAATCCGTCTTGAAAACTTGCATCGCTTGTCTTTCTTGGCTTGTAGAACGTTATGACGTTATAGTGGTCCCCTTCATTCAAGTTTTATTCAAATGTTACGTCATGCTACGTCGGATGAATGAACGAGGACCACTATAACGTCGTGACGTTCCAAAAACAACGGGAGGCAAGCGATGACGTTTTTAAAAGTTCTGGCTCTCGGTATAAGTTTTGACTTCTCATATACCCAAAATAAAACAATAACCCACAGAACTATTACCACACATAATTGTAACAACTATAGAAGTTCTTGTTTTATGACATTTTAACAGAACATTGAAAAGCTTTTCAGTTCACCTTTAACATACTAAAGATTACTTCTAGAAGTAATTTCGAACTGTTTGGGTTCGCCTTTATTTAATAAAGCTCTCAACAGCATATAGGGCTTCGCCCCTGAAACAACCCTGTTGTAGCAAGTTTGTAAGTGTTTCTCTTTCCCTATCAGTGCAAACTACCCTCAGTAAATCAGGGTCTAGCTCTGTGATCTGGGGAATACCGAGATCTGGTGTGTATTCACCTGATGATGGTGTGCCACCTAATTTTTCAAATAAGCGCACAGACTGCTCCTGTTTCCTCAACTTTCTTCTTTTCTGGACCTTCCATCTGTTGTCACGCATTTTCTTCCCTTTACGCTTGCCCAACTTATTGTATCTACAAAGAGATCAGTTACCACATTCAAAAATGATCTAGAGTAAACATGGGACAGCACCTAAAAGGTGCAACAACCCCTCAGCCAGACAGTTTTAGTCAGTGGATATTGCTACATGTACACAATGAATGGAAAATGCATATGCAAAAGCCTGAAAGATTTGGTTGAATGCAGAAGATGCTTTAGCAGTGGCTTGTAAAAGATTAAAATATGATAAATTCAGTGTGGGATGTTGGATGCATTGGAGGACTATAATAAATAATTTGACATATGGACATTTTGCGTGACGTTGCCATGGAAACACAAAAATCATCACAATGTGCCCAACATTTGTGCCCAACATTGATAGGCTTGTGGTCAACCCCAACAATGCTACATAGCAAATTTGAAATCTCCAGCTACAACGGAATGGCTTCATCACGTTCACAGCGTCATATGGACATTTTGCGTGATGTTGCCATGGAAACGGCAAGAATCATCACAGTGTGCCCAAATAGGCTTGTGGTTGACCACCCACCATTAATACCGTGCACCAGATTTCAGGTCTCTAGAAGCAATGGTTTCCTTCTAGACCAGTCAAAAGAATTGTTGCCGACTGATGACCGGATGACCGACCAGACGTACATGCCGACGACAGAAACTATCAGGCTAGCAGAAACTATCAGGCAATATTGTATTGTGAATTTGTTTATGAGAAACCAAATTGTTATCATTGTCTAAATGCAGACAGAATTAATGACTTTATCTATGTTTAAGAACTAATTCACTCATTTTAAAAATGTGCTCCAGTAATGATTGGTGACTGAACTATTGGGGTACTGAATTGCAACAATTACTTATCTATGTATCTATAATGCCTTGGAAGTCCTCGAGAACTACTCAAAACGAAACAGACTCAGACATTTCTGCTACATTTAGCAGTTTAGGGCTGGAGGTGATCAACTTTTTTGCAAAATTTTGGAGATGAAGTGATGGAATTATTGGAGGGTTCATTGCATTCCAAAAATGAAAGTTCCTTAAGAAAAAAACTGCAACATCTATTAAATGTACCTGTTTCGCCACACATCATATGCGGTCTCCTTCTTCGCTGCTAATGTTTCCTCAAGACTCACAAGATCCTCTTGTAATGCAAGTGTCAAAGTTGTGTATTCTTCATTGAAAGAAACTGCACATCCTCTCCCTGATTTTATTGTACCGGATTTGTTGAACAACGATATGTTGTGAGCACTGAGGTCGTCCAAGATACTTGAAATTTTGCACTTTATCTTCATGATCTCTGACTGAAGTGTGTTCAATGCTTCAGCATCACTGGGCTTGGGACAATATGATGTGGAACTCAAAAATCTACCAGCACATGCAGGATTATCCCTCCTCAAATATGTAAGTTGCTGTTTGCATCTTTCAACTCTTTCATGAATGATCCACTGCCGGGTTCTTTCAGCAATGAATCCTGCACGAAAGTTTTTGGCATGCGGACAAATTGGCCAGTAGGACCTGTAAAATTGTGGAAGTATTTTATTGTAGAAGAGCCCACTTGGCCGCTGAGGATTTGGTATCCATCCCAAAACTCTCTTCTCCCAAGGGAGACGATCTGCTGTGAAGTCTTCACCATCATCCTGCATTGAATAACAATACAAATGCATAAAAATATGATAATATTTTATAGAGCTCATATTCATAAAAGGGCATGGGGTGATGGCACAAGTAGGTTTGCTTGGTTTTTGGGCTTAGGACAGTATAGTTGAACTTGTGCAAATAAAAGAAATCTGAATCTGTCAATGCCTATTAAACCAGGAGAATATATACATCACCAATAATACTTTGAGTAAAAACTTAAAATGGGATTGAAAATATTACATATTCTTCTGTAGTTGAATATCTCAGAACTATTATAGATTGACCAAGTATATAGCTTCGAGGTTTGTGACCCGGTCGGGTATGGTATCCCCAGTCTGAGCCAGCTCATAACCCCTTGCATTGTGATGATGTATCAATTTGGACAGATTGGCATTGGCTGGGGTTAGAGCTGTTTCGTCTCCAAAATCGCATAATTTGTCTTAACCACACTGTGTCCTAGGTACCTCGATTCAATAGAATTTTTTTTAACTGCATTTGGCCATTCCATAGCACTAAACTCACATCAATTCCTAAATAATTTTCCTGCATGGTCAGGCTAAGTTTGACAAGATCCGCTACATCCTTTCACCTGGTACGGGAGCTTTTATTCCATGTATTCAGAAACTATGTGGATGTAAAGTTATTAATGTCAACATATAATGCAAACAGCTCAAGCGCACATTTATTATGTTGAACCATATTTGGGCATGACCTAGATAAAATGGTGACGTCGTTCTCACAACAGAAGAACGGGTTATTCTTTTCGAAAATCAAATACAAGCGCCCGTAACACTAACAGACGAAGGATGTAACGGATCCTGTCAAACTCTGGCTGACCACAAAGGGAAAGTATTCCGGAATCCATCGATGTCGAATGGTCGAATACACTTTTTTTAAAAATTATATCGAATCGAGGTACCCGCACTACCAGTTGGTTTCCAAACTTACACAATTATTGAAGCGGGATTAAGAGCAACACTAGGGGTGCTGTGATCAGATACCAATAAAATTCTGAAGTCTGGTACCCAAGCAAACAAGATTAAATAGCATGAAATCACTAGGGACTGAAACTAGTGGTGTTCTGGAGTACAACGACTTTGGCGTATGTTTGAAGGGGGGGGGGGAGTACATACTTTACGGAAGATCGCAGTGTTTGAATTAAAGTTGACTGTAGTGCTTACATGTTGACGATTCCTGTCTGCATGTGCCTGGGGTCTTGTCAGACTGGAAGCTGTGGCACTGTGTTTAGCGGGTGGGTCGCCGCAGTAAGCGCATGCCTCATTCTGTTGTCCGCTATTCTCGACCAGAGAAAGTTTATATTCCTCACAATCGCAGTTCTGTATGCTGCACTGCCCTCGTAACACTCCTCTGCTGTCGATTCCCATGAATTCTACTTGGACAATTGGACTTAACTTGGACTTAACTTGGACAACTTGGACTCAACTCGGACGAAAACTCGAAAGGGACGTTTCGCGCGTAAAAAGGGATGTTCCCGCGAGTAACACATTGCAAGATATTAACCCGATTTGAAACCGGAAAAACGGAAACTGTCAAACTTGGTGGGAACAAGTTTGTTGAAGCAAACTTGGTGTTTTATTCGCAAAGTTAATACTATTCCATCCGGGTACTGTATACTATACAGAATTCCTATATTTAGGGGTTTCTTGACACACGCCATAATACAAAGCCGTTTTCCGCTTGCTAATTTTATTCCGATTTTTATAGCTACAGCCGACATCACGGACTCGCGCCACAGCCGGACTCTCGCGAGACTTGCAAGATCGCCGCCAAAAGAAAAATGAAATGGATTTTCAAATTGAAAATGTTGTCGATGTGGAAGAGAACCAGACCAAGACCAGTAATTATGCCACACATAGATCGGTCCTGCGGTCATCATCTCATCTGCACGAAAGACTGCAGATTTCTCTTCAGACGTGCAAGGTTCGAAACAATCTGACAAAACTGTATGCCCTGCAAGAAAACACGACGAGCAAAAGTCTTCGTGCAAGGTTGTATTCATTGATCTGCATACTGGAGACAATGCAAATACCCTCGAATTTCATGCGTCAGGACGCAGACCCAAACAATGAGACAAAAATTGCAGGCTATATGGATTTCAAGGATGCTTTGAGTTTATACATAGATACACTTGATTTCAGCGCCAGTGTACGTGAAGACGATATCGCAAGCCGTTTACTGGACGACCTGTTACACCCTGAACATGGTATAAGCTGTGTACTATACAGACATACCTCTGGCCGAAGATACATTATTCTCCAAAATGATGATAATGATATATCTGAATTATTTTTGTCTCTCTTGAGATCAGAAGAGGAATCTTTAATGACTGTGAGTGACCGCTACAGCAAATTCCACTGGGAGTTTGTGACGAAGGCAATTTCATCGATGGATACAGAGTATGATAAAAATGTGGTAAGAAGTTTGATGAGCACATTACTGACCAGAGACGAAATGTGTCGCGTTGGAATAAAACCGGAAACTGCAGCCAAACATTTGGGCAAACTTGAAGGCATTTTCAGAGAAATTGATGAAGTTCATGAAACTGCTGAAGAGATGGTCGCGGAGAAGTTAACCCGAAAGATAGCAACAGCTGAGAAAAACCTGGAAGTTCTGAACAGAGCCATCTCTGGTAATTTGTCCGAAAGAAGACGTGATCAGGTAAATGCCAAAGTACAAATGTTGAATGGGCAGACTGAAAAACACAGAGACATAGTTGAGAGGAAGAGTAAACGTAGTCAACAGTGCTTTAAAAAAGCAGTAAAAAGACTGTCAAATAATTTGATCACTGAAAGAAGGATCAAATCCCGCAGGCTGGGGGCAGGTGCTCCTTCACTGCTTGATTCTGAAGATGAGGAATTTATTGCTCATGCAATAGAGGAAAAAAGCTCGGCTCATGGTCGTCGGCATGATACAGTACTATATTTGAATCATAGGGTCAAATCTGATGACTTATTATCGCTGGCCAACTATACCCTATATAAGCGGAATAAAAAGCTCATCAAATCTTCCAGGACCGTTCAACTTCGTGCAAGGCCCCGACGAATCAATACTAGGGAAGGGAAGAGGCACACAGGTGAAACAATTTTCTATTTATTTGCTTTTTTCACAAACATGGGTGTGCCACATAGTAATCCAATCTTGAACCCAATGTCGTAGCATTTTACTGCATCGTAAATCCAACTCGTTGCGTGTTCATCCACATAAATGTCAATAGCGTCCCATCATCATCTGACAGGGATTTTGCTCCGTTGTAATTGCAATCAGGCTTTTGCGCAAAAGCTAATGCCGGCATCGGCCGCAAGGTGGCACTGGCGCCCACTGCACTCCGGTCTATTCCGGTTAGGTTGTCTGCTAAACTGAACTTGTGCAGGAGGGAAGGCGGGTAATGGTATTGTATTTCAATTGTTGACAAAGCCACCCGCCTTCCCCCTTGCACATGTTCAGTTCAGCAGACAGCCTAACCGGAACAGACCGGAGTGCGGTGGGCACCAGCACCACCACCTTGCGACCGAAGCCGGCATTAGCTATAGCGCAAAAGCCGGATTGAGTTGAGTATACACAACTAGGTTAAAAAAACTGGGAAAGGTTACATAGGTGAAATTAGTTTAGCATTGTACATGTAACCAAGGACATGCATGTTTGTACATTTCATTGTCTTGCACATGTGCTGTGTTTTATCCAAATCAATTCTACATCTACTTCTGTTACAGCAAAGCTGTGTTCAAATTTGATAGTACATGTACTCTTTAATTTATCATTCGTTGCTTCACTTTTGATATTGAACAGGGAAGTGGCTGTTTTGCTGCAAAAAACCACCGAAAACCGAGGAACATGAAACGGAGACCACCCACCATCAGAGGGCCCATGTGAAACTTAATAGGGTGGACATGTTCGATGGGTCAAATACTCATACTGGTCTTGAAATTTCAATGGATGACAAGGCATACTTACGTCCTGGGACAGATGGTATGTTGAAGCACTGTGTCTGACCCGTTTTTTACCCCTCTGCCATATTGGCCTCGGAGTATTGTCGTTGCCATGTACGTCCGTCTGTACGTCCGTACGTCCAATCGTTAACGCATTTTAGGCAAACCCGCAAACCACAAAATTTTCAACACTTATTTATCCACTGCTAAGTCAGATGCCTATCGAAAGTGGCTCCCCTTGGCCCATATTTTACAGAGTTATGCCCCTTTACAGATATATTAATTTCTATTTCTGTCCTATATGCCTGAATGTAACCGACTATATCTGCAGAACTGTGATCGGTGTAGCTACTATATTTTGGAAACTTACTTATATTGCGATATTCTACAAGCCAACAAAGGATTACTCGCCTCGGCTGATGCCCCTTTCTGATATAATAATCCCTGAATTTGTTATCTGTAGTTGAATGTACAAGTTATATCTGCAAATCCGTGTTTGGTACGGCTTACTCATCTTGGTTCTTATTTTACAGAGTGCGAAGTCAGATGCCTATCGAAAGTGGCTCCCCTCGGCCCATATTTTACAGAGTTATGCCCCTTTACAGATATATTAATTTTTTCCTAATTTTTCTGTCCTATATACCTGAATGTAACCAACTACCGGTACATCTTGATCATTCCAGATAGAACTATCTCTTTCCCAATTCACACTACACCTGGGTCTCAGTCACTTGGGGAAAGCCGAGGGGTTTTGATTAGACCAATATCATGTTGATTTTATGTTTTGGCAGAACAGAATAGAGTTATGTTCATGCCACATTTAGGCACCTGCAAATGAGGCAAAAATCATGGCGGTCCGACTCCACATGGTTTTTGTCGGGTTTTGGGCGGTCAGTCAATTTTGACATGTGCACTACACTTGCTTGACCTCCATGACCTCTGTATACTGACTCAGTGATTCGGTCGTGCATAATGCAATCTACATTTGTCTCAACAAATAATCTCCCTAGTATAATCCGTGGCGTGTCAGACGCCTCCTCTTCCTCCTACTCTTCCTCTTCCTACTCTGCTTTACTCACTATACTATTAAAGAAAGGGCACAGCGGGTCGCATATGTCTGGCGCGGGATAGGGTGGAGCGAGAGACCTGGGGTTTTCACTACCTGAGATTCCATGGGCCAGGCTTGCACCCTACAGTAGAATGGATCGACTACGCATGCGTGATGAGTAGTGCGTGATGAGTAGTATAGAAAGGGCACGCGATCTCCCTAGTCATTTTAGCAGTCGACAATTGACATTATCTGCACCAATTTTCTGGACAATTGAGATCATTATACTCATAAGTGAGAAATAGTGATAGTTTTGGATTGTACCCTCCAGACTTAATGGAAAACGTGTTTAAAAATACCTTATGAATGTTTCATATTACACCTGCATGTATGTAGATGTATACGGTCCTGTTTTAATCATATTGACCACCCGATCAATATTTGGCTGAAGGGCCAATTTTTGTTTTTGTTTTTTCTGTCCATTTGTCCACCTGTCCGTCAGTGATGTTTGTGACTACAATATCTCTTGGAGGATCAGACCCGCCCAGGCTTTCGAAATTGATACCATGTATGCATAGGTCAATGAGTCAGAAGCCTATCATTGAGCTTGTTGTCCCCCGCTACTTTGGTAGGTGTCCGTAATTCCGTAGTTCTGCAATTCCGTAAGATTTTCTTGTCCGGACAATAACTTGTGAACATTGACATTGGCGAGAGGACGGTTGGGATAGTTTTTCAGCAATGTGCATAATCCAGTATGGCCGCCGTCAGCCATTTTGGATTATAAGCAGTTGGATCTTAGATTTTCTTGTCTGGACAATAACTCATGAACGATTTAACCGATCAACTTCAAACTTGGGGTGTGCCTGGACATTGGTGAGAGGACGTTTGGGATTGTTTTTCAGCAATGTGCGTAATCTAATAGGGCCCCTGTCAGCCATATTGGATTATAAGCAGTTGGATCTTGTCCGGACAATAACTCGAGAACGATTCAACAGATCTACTTCATACCTGGGGAGTTCCTTGACATTGTTGAGAGGAGGACTAGGATTGGTTTTCAAGGACGTGCTTAATCCAATATGGCCACCATCAGCCATACTGGATTTCATTGGATTTTAAGCAGTTTGATCTTGTCCGGACAATAGCTGGAGTACGATTCAACTGATCTACTTCAAACATGGGAAGTCGTTGACCTTGGTGAAATCGCGGTTAGGATTGTGTTTCATGAACGAGCATAATCCAATTTGGCTGCCATCTACCAGCGATATTGGATTATGTTGCATTTTAAGCAGTTGCATCTTGTCTGGACAACAACTGTAGAATAATTCAACTGATCGACTTCAAACTTGCAGTTTGGCTTCACATTGGTGAGAGGACAGTTGTCATTGCTTTACAGTTGCCTATGTAATCCAAGATGGCCACCATTAGTCATCTTAGATTTTCAGAATTTAGATCTTGTCTGGACAATAACTCTAGATCGATTCAACCAATCTACATCAAACTTGGGGAGTGCATGGACATTGGTGACAGTTGGTATTATGTTTCATGGATGTCCATAAACCAATATGGGTGCCATCCACTGTATTAGATTATGTCCAGCTCATCAGCGATATCTCCATTTTCAAATCATACTCTTCATCAATGATATGAGATATCATCGACCATAAAAATATCGACCATAGAGGTCCATGGCCCCCGCAGCAGCAGCGCCAGTTATGGTGGCTGTAATCTAGCGGGGGACATGGACCTCTATGGTCGATTTTTTCAATGGTTTGTATTCCCTTTCTTTTCCTGCCAATGTTCTGGTATACTTTGCAAACAAATTTGAGCTTCTTCACACCGTAAGTTCACTTGTTTCTGTTACAGTTGGATTCAGGGATACCAAAGCTGGATGTATTCTGCAACTGACTGATGAGAAGAAACAGCGCAAACTTCCTCAACATGACTTTGGCTCCCCCGAGGTGTACCAGACGCCTAGTTCCTTCAGATTACTTACCTGGAAGACGGAACAAGTTGGCGGTAAATTGTCACTGACACCATCTCACCTTTTCACTTTACTTTTTCATGGTTCAAATTTTTTCCATGTTAAAATATAAAAGATGCATCATGCTCATCAGATACATGTAGAAAACAGTAATTCCAAGAACTTCAAAATTGAGATCAGCAGCATAATTTTAATAGCCACCCAGAACAATATAATATTTTGTAATTTGATGACACCTGTATTTTAGGTGATATTTCTATTCTTGTGCCAGCGAGTACAATGCAAATATACTCTCTGCTGATATTTCATATACAACTATTACATAACATCAGTGCTGAAATGGCAAGTAACCTTGCTTTGGGTCCAACTTGGTGAAAGTGTGACAATTGTGTATTGTTAGACAAAACATTAGTCTCCCAGACTTTGGCATACATACGCTCACGGATGGACATATGGAATGATATTTTAGTACTCGTCATAAAGAGCTCTATCTCTATCCTTTCAGGTGCAGACAAACTCATCAAAGACCTGGATCAAAGTCTTGTAGTGATTAGGCCAAAACATTACATTGGCAGTAGTGGATCTGTTTGGGCATCGGACATGATGTCATTGCGCTATGAACAGCCGGACCTATTTGAAGAGAGAAATAACCCAGCAGAGAAAACTAAAAGGGTCACCCACTCGGTGGCGATGCGGCGATTCTGTAGCCGTGTACATGATAGCATCTTCTATTTCATTGACAGTACAACTGAGACAGATGTCCTCTGTGTGAAGGGAAATACATTCGGAAAGTTCCATACATATGAAACAACAAGGCTTCAAGCACTACAAACACAGCTGAACATTGCACTGAATCGATGGGAGTCCGACAAAGACAGCTTGGCAGAACATGGTGAGAAGAACCGGATTGCTGGCTTGGTTGTAAAACTTCAAGAGATCCAAGAACAACTAAATGGCATTATGCAAAGTATAGAGGGGTTTCTAACCGAGGATGTTCTTTCGGAAAAATACCAGGCATCATTGTCGGCCTGCAGATCAGTGTTGCAGGAAATATCCTCGTGGGAATTACCTGAGGTATGCTCAGTGATATCAGAATCCACAGATGCAGGCCCAGGAGTGGGAGTGACGAATATTGAGGTGAAATTCAGATTCACCGAAATGTCCAGAATTCAGGGCACTGAGAGGAGAGTACGCATTCATCGTGCTCGTGGGGACTCTGCACAGAATGAGGTTGAGCGAACAAATGCAGCAATTGGTGATGCACTTGTAGATGGGGCAACAATGCAATGGGAACACGAGAAACCATTTGAAATGTTGGCTCCAGATTTTGTGGCAAAGATGACTGTTGAGGAGGTTGAACAACATAAGAATGAGGTGATGGAGGACAATGCCTGGTTGGTCAGTGAAGCGGTGTGCCTGAGAATCAATGATGAGAAAGGTCCAGGTGGGGACTACATGGCTGCCTATGTCACAGAGCGAGAAGGTGAATACAACTTGTTTTAGAAAGAATCTTGATGAGTTTGGAAACAGAATCAATGTATATTATACCAAATATAGGCAAGATATCGCATGTATTGTGCTCGAAATACTGTGCCATCACTTGGTCATATTGGTAAGATTTTACAGTGTTGATTGTCTATCATGAACTGTTTTTCTTCAATGATCATGCACGATTGAGTGTGAAGCTCCATTAGTTTTGGCCTAACGTGAGAAATGAGATCAAAAATGGTGAATATGAAATACTGCTTAGCTTGTACATGTATACAGTATTTGAATGCACCTCCGGGGACATTTGAACTTATCCCATTTTATCCTCTTTTCAGGAGACAGATTTTTCTATAACCGGTCCTATTTGATGGAATATTGGGAAGCTTCAAAAAGTAAGAAGATGTTGATTCCAGGACATGGGTATTTCAGTAAAGTATACAATTTCATGGATGTGCACTGTGAGTATGGGGAATTATACATGGAATACCGGAAGCGAGAGTGTCTTTTGGATAGCGAAGAAGCATGCGAATTTTGTGCAACATCAGCAGACAACAAGGGTGTAATTGCTCCTGTACCTCGGCCATACCCAGATTACAGTCGCTTGCCAAAATTTCACTACTGCTGTTACAAAGATACCCCTAGATATTGTGATGGAGAACGAAGACAACCAGATGATTTTCAGCCGAGAGCTCAGCTAAAAAAGTTAGTGAGTTCAGGGCAAGTCTTGAATACGGAGACACTGGAAAACTTTTCGCGGAAGTTCATTGTAAGTGTTCCTCTGGTACAAGAATATGTACAGCACCTGGGGAATATTTCAATGATGAAGGAAAAAAGAAAATGTGACCGACAGAAGAAATCGGATGAAGAGAAGAGCAAACCTTATGATGGCTATGACTGGGTTGAAATGTTTCATTCGAAACTACTTGAGAAGCAGCCTATCTATGTACTCGAGAAGTATATTAAGTATAACAAACTCGGACCATTCAAATTAAAACGCCAAATGCTGGAATGTGTACGTCAACATCTGGCAAAAACCATATATATACCTCAAACTGGCCAACATGAAAAACCCACAAGACAAGAACAGGCAATTGAAGAGGAGGATGATGCTGAAGATTTTAGTGATGTGGATGGAGGTGGGAATGATGCGGAAACCGATTCAGAAGATGAGGATGTTGCAGATGTTACTGATTCAGAAGAGGACAGAGATGATGTGATCATAAGGAGGTTTGACTCTTCAGATGAGTCGAGTGATTCAGAGGAAGAGATTCTTCTACCCACTTCGATAGGACTGAGTGGAACAAGAACAAGGAGAGTAATCACAAAGCCGAGCAGATACTTTGATTTCTATTAAAGAAAGTTACATTTCATTCTGTAGGCACAATTTACATTATTATAATATATTGTGCATAGATAGATAAATAGTACCAGAATTGAATATCATTACAAAATGGACTGTGATGCATCTGTTGAATGAGAATCCCCTTGAATTAGCAGAAAGTCAACAGGTGATTTTCATGCGATGAACGGTTCTGTCTGTGCTAGGGGTGCACAAATGACTGATATTGAGGCGATACAGGCTGTCGATCTGACACAAAGTTAATTCTGGGATTTAATCCTCGATGTGATACGACAATTGGAAACTTGATTTGGTGACTCTGATATTGTAGAGAATATTCAGTAGAATATTTTCAATAAGCACAAATTCCCATATAGACGTTAAGTTAAACTTGGGCCAACCCCGGAAATGAAATATTGCAAATTTACTTAACCTTTCAAGGGAAATAACTCTAATACCAGCACGTTGTTGCCTATGTTATAAATCCATCTTACTCTGTTATGTCTGTAGCAGTATGTGTTTATGCAATTGTACAAATCATTGCAAATTTAACACAATTTATTTCCAGAACTTCTTTGTTTGCTCAAAATAATGAAATTGATGCCACCCTATGGCATTGATGCCACTTTTAGGATACATGTATATAGGTTGAAGGCTGAATTGTCAGTCAACTTGTACATTTTGCATGTTTTTAGCTCATTCTGATCAATTCATGCTAACATTGGTAATACATGTAGTTGGATTCTTCATTATTTTGTATACATTGTCTCCTACATGTACATGTGTTTTGCTACTGAAATACTGAGAAACTGTTGCATGTTTGCTACAGCTCAAGTGTGTACTATATACCGGTATTTGACTATAATCAACTTTATTTCACACCAAGTTAACAGTATTTTCTTTGGTGACTTGGATATGCATTTATTAACCAACTATCGAGTTTTAGGAACTCTAACATTATAATTGAAAGGTTCTTGACAAGAGGATAGGCTGAATCATAGCGGGGCACAAAGTGTTTTTCGCCACACCTTGTAACGGGACAGGAAGTTTTTTTCAACACACTGTGCAGCGGGACAGGAAGTTTTTTTACCATACCTCTGTACGGGACATGTACTTTTTTTGATCAAATTTTTGGGGGGACCAGACTTTTTTTTCACCGACTTTTGAAGATGCACCGGTCCCGTCCCCCTGGTAAATTTTGCTCGGCCCCTAAAAATGCGCGGTGTAATTCCAAAGAATTTTTGATTGCTGGAATTTTGGTAAGTTCGTGGGTATTCATAAGAAATATTTTCATTCACAATAAAATATTTAACAAAACCGGAAAGAGTAAGTCTTCATGATAACTATATTTGAACAAAACAGAGCACATGCAGAGATGATTGTTGTCGGCGCTTCACATCGCAAAATTTGTTTGTGTCCCCTGGTGGGAAAACTGACGTTTGTCAACTGTGTGATTTCCTGTCTATGTTTCAGTAAACGATAGATGTATTTTGTTAAACTTTTTCATTTTAAGTTTATCTAATTATCTAAATAAGCAGGTGTGTTTTGCCTTATGGTCAGCGTCACAGTTATTGAATTTGATGTTATAGGATAGGGTAGATCATTTATTTGCCATATATAAGCTCAACTGAATCACAGACAAAGTGCTGTATTCTCATATATGCATCATTTTACATTTTTGTATCAAATCGTCACCACTCACTTGAGCCTGTTGCCCGCTGTTCAGTTGTTCGTATTCCACATAAACTGCATGGTAATTTCAATAATATCACTTGATTGAAAGTTCCCGTTTCACAATGTATGACTGCCGACTCAAAATCAAGTCATTCAACAGTGCTTAATTCTTGAAAAGGAAACTTTTACCTGCATCCGATCGTCTTTCTGATTTGAGATTTGGCCCGACTGCAGCTTTTCTATAATTTATAAATATACACTCAGTAAATATAACCTGATCCACTTATACAGAAATCGACATCTCAATTAACTGGTAAATTAGACCGATCTATGTAAGTTGTGATTGTATTCTGGTCGAAGAATCATGGCGAAAAAATCTACCAAATGTACAATCCCGTTTCTCAACGGTTTAGTGAAATTAATTCAGCCTTTCAGAGAATCTAGTTGAGGAAAGTTATAAAATATATCCATATGCTCAATATCATGATGCTTTTGTCCGTGCAGTACTGAGAACCATATGTGGATGGATTTATTCCATGTTTCTAAAAAAAAATCTAAACAACACTAATATCTAAATTACAACCGCGGCATGTGATTATTGACTCCAGGTCAGATCGATAGCCGGCTTCATCTGAAAATATATTAGCATAAAATGTATTCTATTTAATCACCAACGTATAAAAGTTAAAGGGGGCATGAATTAATGAGGGACGATGAACCACCGTAAAGACTTCAACAGAAAAGGAGCGCCATGAAAATTTCTTTAGACCGTGTCACGTCGATCACCGTTGTCGGTGATTTTTATGTTCCGTTCAAACATAATTCATTCGCATGCAGTTCTGCCTTCTCGGAAAATATTCACCGTGTTTTTCAAATAAAGGAATGCTGGTTTAAAGAAAGATATTTGATATACGAACGGCTGGAAACTGAAGAATGATTCAATAGCGGGCCGTGTGCAGACACTCGACCACGTGCGGGGACTACCGTATATATTTTTCCCGACTGCGGCGAAACGCGATCAAGTTAGGATAAAATTACAGGACTGCGGAGTTAATTGAATCAATTTTATTCCTTATAGACTGTAAGTAATAGTAATTCAGTCTGATTATATTGTACCATTCCCTGTTGTTTCTCTGCGCTTACAAATAATAGCATACGCCGATATACTATACGAGATTCTAGTAACACATTCACTTTACTTTCATCGACACGAACTCCGTGGCGAAAACGGGAGTGTTCGAATTTATTGTTTCACGGATATTGAAAATGCTCCCGTGTTCGTTTTATTAGGATGGACAAAATCACGACAGCGGAAAAATCGGCCGTTTTCGAATTAAGTTTGGAAGGTGAATTAATAGGGAAATTACCGTAACTGTTTGGGTCTGGCAAGATATACCACATTGAAGGAGAGTCCAAAACAACCCTGTACATGTAGAATTAACCAAGGTTTCAAGGTCAACAGTGCTGAATTTCTCCATCTTAGGGAGCTTCTTGAAATTGGGGCATGCTAGGAACTGGCATAAGGCATTCCAAACAGAGGCATGCTGCGCCAATTTGGAACTCCTAGGAACTCCATGGCATACATTTTGGAGCTCGGCAGACAAAGGATGGCTTATGCCATACCATACAATGGCATGGGAGGAATGCCATTCCAATTGGAACTTCTCTTCATCCAGATCAGAACACTAACCTGGGCATAGGGTGCACTCCGGAGATTCTTTTATTCGGCATGGAATAGACTATGGGTCCGTTTTTCGGCCACCAGTTGTCGCAAAACCTTCAACCCAAATCACTTATATGTATATATTTCTGAAAGAGCATGATGAAACTATTATTTTAAGATATAACACTGCTATGTTATAGAAAAATTAAACTCGAACATTCTCCTCCATGCTTGCTTCATTTTCCCTAGAAAACCCCTTAAAAATGTCGAAAAATGGTCAAATTCGGCTCAATTTCCAGAAAAATCTGTAAGAGCGATTTCAATTAAACTTCTTACTCACGTTCTCTGGTCCGGTCTCAACTTAAAAAGGCAAAAAAAAGGGGGGTGAAAACCTAACCGTTTTTTGTCAGATTTTCTTCCCGTAAATGAGTCCCGATTTTTAGGCACACCCAAGGGGCATAACTGAGGCAGGACAAACTTTTCTCCATGATCCCGATCAGCGTGTAGACGAAGCCAGCACTCGATTTGTACGTACTCGTTTGCAGCGTTGATAATGCTGAACAGGATGGCATTATAGATATAAGCTAGTAAGAAGACAAGAAGAATTATGATGTAGCAGAACAAGGGCAGTCTATCGTATTATGAAATTAGAGAGGGGCCATTACTACGAAACTGCGGAGGGCCACCTTAAGGGGCAGGATGTTTTTTACGAAATTAATTATTCACATGTATCGTAATCTCAAGAGTGTTTGCGAGTATGGCGGTATACAACACTTGCCAGTTATACATATTATTTTGGGAAATCCGACCGATAACTTTCCCCCTACCCCATCTTTGGTTTGATCAATTTTGCCAATTCTAGCAGGATTTTCGAGAACAAGACTCAAAATTAACCTATTTCTTCTTAATAATGGTCATCCATTCGGCAATATGAAGGCCGTGGTTACTTTTCCGCTTTCCAATGATAGCAGAAACGCGGGAAAATGCAAATAAGCGATGTAACCAAGTCAAATTATTGGTAATTTTGCACTCAATTTTCTCTCTAGAAACATGGGAAATACTTCAGAAACTTGAGAAATAATTTGTAAAACCATAATAATATACATCCATTCCATCCTTTATGGACTGTAAATGGGTTCTCTTGTAAAGAAAATTTACACTGGCAAATTTATATCATTCTGATAGGACCTCGTTCTGCCATAATATCCACCGAAATCTCAGTCCAGGGGGAGATAACTCCTGTATGGAATACAGTATGCAGTAACCTCAATTGTATACTAATGGACACACTGTGGATTATTTATATCGAACTCCTGGTCTTCTTTCCATCTGCTTCCGAAAATAGCGCTTCAGGTATAACTAGGCAGTCAAAATTAAACAATCTGGTGTAATGATACATCTCCGCTCCGTAACGGAGTCTACATTAAGATAATGCATAGACTCCACTATTATGCCTTAAGGGTGCACTCCGGAGATTCTTTTATTCGGCATGGAATAGACTATGGGTCCGTTTTTCGGCCACCAGTTGTCGCAAAACCTTCAACCCAAATCACTTATATGTATATATTTTCTGAAAGAGCATGATGAAACTATTATTTTAAGATATAACACTGCTATGTTATAGAAAAATTTAACTCGAACATTCTTCTCCATGCTTGCTTCATTTTTCCTAGAAAACCCCTTAAAAATGTCGAAAAATGGTCAAATTCGGCTCAATTTCCAGAAAAATCTGTAAGAGCGATTTCAATTAAACTTCTTACTCACGTTCCCTGGTCCGGTCTCAACTTAAAAAGGCAAAAAAAAGGGGGTGAAAACCTAACCGTTTTTTGTCAGATTTTCTTCCCGTAAATGAGTCCCGATTTTTAGGCACACCCAAGGGGCATAACTGAGGCAGGACAAACTTTACTCCATGATCCCGATCAGCGTGTAGACGAAGCCAGCACTCGATTTGTACGTACTCGTTTGCAGCGTTGATAATGCTGAACAGGATGGCATTATAGATATAAGCTATTAAGAAGACAAGAAGAATTATGATGTAGCAGAACAAGGGCAGTCTATCGTATTATGAAATTAGAGAGGGGCCATTACTACGAAACTGCGGAGGGCCACCATAGTGTATCCCATTTGGATAACGGGCATATGCCATTCCTATCAAGGAACTCTTGCCCTAATTTCAAGAAGCTCCCTTATAGCAGATGATCTTTCCAAGATAAATTTTATCACAGGGGGCCATTCAAGTATTACTTACGCAAAAAAAAAGAAGATTTTTAAGACCACCTCCCTGCACTCATACACCAAATGTAACCCAGCTGAGCATACATAGGAAAAAATTCCTAATCCAGATTTTTTCATGTAGATCCCCCTCCTCCCCTTCTCGCTGCATACATAATACTTGAATGTCCCCTAGTCTGGTTCCCTACAGTAAATAATGACTGCTGATGGGCTGCATGTAGAATTAGTAATAATTACGTGTTATCAGAATGACCGACCCAGGTGATATGGGTTTAACATGGTTGACACCAGACAACAAACTTTGATACAGGATGTTTCTGGATGAGAAAAAAAACAAAAAACGAAAACACTTCCCCTTCAATGAAATAGGTCTTTTTGTAGTTTTCTTAACTCACTGATACTGTGAAAACTAAGCTTACTGGTTTTCCATGAAAAATATTACATCAAAGTTTTGTATTACAGGAATATCAGAAGTATGATTCGTATGGGATTCAGTTCCAAACTGTAAATGGTACAGAACTTGTCAAGAAGATGTCTGCTAGTTTGGGGCAGGTACTTGGCCAGAAAGTTGAGGGATTAAAGGTAAGACTTCATAGAAAATACTCAGCAGTAAGTTCAAAATAATGGAAAAAATCTTGTAGAAATCTGAAAAAGGCCATTGAATGTGGACTTTAAGGCCGATTTCCACAGCACGCGTCACCACATACTATACGACATCAACACATTATTGGTGCATCTTCACAGCATGCGTCTTTACGACGTACTGCAGTGAAAACACATTGAAATAAACCTGGTTCTAATTTTGTGCCGGGTCAACAATGTGGTTCTGATGTCGCCGCGACATGACGCGTGCTGTGAGTATGGCACCATTGAGTGATCAACATCAGGACTATTTTTCGGATGTGGTTATCGCTGTCAGAACGTGTGCTGTGGAAATAGGCCTCTATTCTGAGAAAGCTCGTAATAACGAATTGGATTGGACAGGATAGAACTTTAAATCATGGCATATTAATGGGGGTTCCCAATAGCAGTGAGGCGTGACTTGCTCTGTGCGTCAACGCAACTTTTAGGGTAGATGATTTCCATTTCTCTCCTTTGCTTCAACATGGAGGCCATACTTTTAATAGTTATAATTTGATGAATATTTACTACTTTTTGAAGAAGGGTTCATTTCTATCCTAATGAATTTGGCAACTTCAAAAATATGTCGGCTATGTTCAGGTAGAGATCCACATTCAGGCCTTGTTTTTCATCAAAATGTGTGGAAATCCAAGCAGATGCTCACAGTCTCACACCACAGAAATCCATGGGTGTAATTTCTATTTGGATTTGTAAAGTTGTTTTTTTTTGCGAATCTGTTGGATCGATTAAATTATTTTGCGGAGTGCTGATGGGGACCGGATTTCGGTGAAAAGGCAAGCCCTTATATTGGAACATAGGGAGGACTGAAAATCAACGACCAGGAATTCCACAGGTGGAGCCCAGCGCTGGTCTGCCTTACTACTCACTCGCTCTCAGACTGATATTGGGAAGCCATATACATACTCCGAGTTTTGCTGAAAACATAGAGTTTTATTTCTGACTCCAACATGCCAAATTTCAGAAATTTGGCGAGTCTTGTTCTGAAATCAGGAGTTGTAGTCACTAGAAATCAAAGTCACTAGAAAGTGGATCTCTGGGTAAACATACAGAATCGACCGAACAACATTAATTCAAGTTGGTGGGTGCAGTTAATTTTAGACTGTTTCAGTAGTTTTCAGACTTTCTTGTGAGGGCTTATTTTATTTCTCGAAAAGGCAGTTCAAGTGATCGTAAACCCTCAAGTAAAGTTTCCATCAAATGAAAGACCATTGCGAACAGTGTCGGAAAATATTTATTTTAATTTTTTACTATTTTATTACACAGAGTAAACTGCAATTAAAGCATGGTGGTCTGTTGCAATCATATTTAGGTCCAGTGATGTCACATTCATGCCTTAATACATATATTTCAAACTTTGTATGCACTTTCCAGTGCTTGATTCAAGCTTAAGCAAGTTAAGGTATGTATATTTTGACTTTCAACACAGACTCACTGTTCCAATGTGCATGTTCCAAAATCTGGGAAATTAAATGCAAGATTCAAATTGACTTGACACTCATGAGTCACCATCTCCCAGATTTTGGTGAAACATGCCCATTGGAACAGTGAGTCTGTGTTGAAATTCAAAGTATACACCATGGTTCGCACACAACCTTGAAAATCTTGAATTGCCTTGAAAATGACAATTTAAGATTCAAGGCCTTGAAATGCCTTGAAAAATGGGAAATCGGGCCATGTACCTTGAAGAGGCCTTGAAAACAGGAATTCTTAGCATGTTATTGTCAATTCTGTAAAGTTGAGAGTTGTGAATGAATGTTGTATCGTCCTTTGTCATCCGTTAACAAAAATAATCCCCGATTATGAGCGTAAGATTATTTTCTCAAATGGTTGTCACACTGTGTAAAGGGAGACTATCCACGGTATACAGGTTCTCCTTGGAAATCAGAAACCTCATTTGATGTATGCTCGCATAAGTGAGCGGAGGGTTCCCGACTGTATGAATCTCGGTCACCGCATCTGCGCAATGAATATGTAGAATGCCACATGCTTTTGCTTACATGTACATATGTTGCACTAAGTCAATTCATTCAGTTGTAAATGGGGGAGGGGCGGGGGGCTGATTTGGTTTCAATACGGTGAATCACTCTAATCATTACTGTACTGTATGTAATTGTTCTGCTCAATTTGTTGGGCGCTGTGATTAGCTAAATAAAGAAGTCTGTCACCTGATCATGTGGGCCCGCTACATCGCGAACCCTCAGATTTCCATTGAGTTTTCATGCCAAATGAATATTTTTCGGGTTTCCGACAGGTCCAGCAGAACGAAGTGGTTTTTGGCGGCTTTCGATTTTTTTTTTTTTTCGTTTTTGACAGAAATTGTGGAAATGGTGTGCCTTTTTAATACAAATTGGCTAAAGGATGACAAATATAAGGACTGGCTTTGCCAGCATGCAGATATTACGCAAAGCTGTGTGTGGTGTGCGTAAGAAAGATATTGATGTCGGCAAAATGGGCGAGTCAGCCTTGACTTCCCACATGCGTGGCAGAAAACATATCAGCGGTATGGAAAATTTAAGATGGATCACGAGGACCAGTAGCCCAATTACGGACTACAAGGCTCAGGGAACGCCACATGGGTGACTGTGTGTGAATAAATAGGCTATCCACAAGACATCATGTACATTTTAATGTGACAGAAACATCAGACTATCAAACATTTTTCACATAAGTGTTATATTTGACATTTAATAGGCAGCGTATGCATGACAATGTTAAGTATGAACAATAATATCTCAGTAAAAGTCTATGTATCATTGGATACTGGTTGTGAAAAACAGGTAAGAAAACCCAGAAAATTTGTCTGTATTCCTTCATTACCGGTACATAAAAAGTGTATACCTTGAAAACAAGAATTATTACGTTGAAAAGACCTTGAAAACTGGGGCCTCCAAGGTGTACGAACTCTGATACACACCTTCAGCTTGAATCAAGCAGTGGAAAGTGCATACAAAGTTTGAAATATATGTATTAAGGCAGTGTGACGTCACTGGACCTAAATATGATTGCAACAGACCACCATAGAATCCCATGCTTTAATTGCAGTTTACTCTGTGTAATAAAATCGTAAGAAATTAAAATAAATATTTTTTGACACTGTTCGGAATGGTCTTTCATTTGATGGAAACTTTACTTGAGGGTTTACGATCACTTTAAGTGCTTATTGTTTCTGTAGTACAGGTGTGTTTTCTCTTTCCTTGGTGTAGTATGCTGTGGAAAAGGCAGAGGAGATAGCCAGGAAACATAAATGGGATGGAAAACTCAAGGTGAGCTCAAAAAGTGGGCAGAAATGGCTGGCATTTTAATGGTACATTGTGCTTCAATCAGTCCTCTTCAATGCATCACCCCGCCCCTCAGCCATGCCAGGTTTCAATCAATAACATTATCAGTACATATGCTGCAAGCTTTGGGATCCACTGATTAGCTTGGCATAATACAGAAGGCGAGTCATTCTGAAAATGTTGATCTACAAAATGCTTCTTGGTAATATTTTCAGAGCCATGCTAAACAATACTGCTCTAGACAACATACTAGTCCTGTGGAATAGAAAGGGAAATGATACAATTTTTTTCACTCAGATCACCTAAAGAGTTCTCAATTATGTTTACATCTAACAGTTGGATATAATTTGACATGTATTGACATGGCTGGAAATATACGTAGGGCCGCGATGTTTAATTTGCTTAACAACCTACAATGACTGACCCTGGCATGTCTGGGGGAATCACATCTGGGTCCTTTAGCATAACTGCAAATTTGTCCAATGTGTGCAGTATGTGGGGTGGGGGGGGGGGACATTGATTTGCTACACATATAATACAGTTTTGAATATTTATCTAACTTGGGATCCGATTGGTAGATTTTTCTGTGGATTCTCTTTGTTGTCCCAACTGATTGCATCAATCAATCTAGCTGATGTTTTCTTTTCACACTAACTACATGTAATCCCATGTATATACCCAGGATTGTATTATTGTTCCCGCTCGCCGCTAAATTTAATCAGGCAGATTACGCTGGATGGATCAAGCAGCTCACTCCAATTTTAATTACCTGCATAAATGTCCTTCACCCTATGGAGCCTCATCTTGGAGGATTTTATCAATCAAATCATCATGAGAAACAGATCTAGCTGTGCAATTAGGCTGGAGATACTTTTATGTACGGATACTTGGAGAGACCTAATTTGTTTTCTACAACAGGGGATTTAATTAAGTCTCTTTTCTATCAGCAGTAACTATGGGAACTGTAGAATTTAATCACATTTCATCTGGGCATCTAGCCTTCATGCTGTGTCTATGTGAATGCCCATTTCACCATTTTTTATTTTTTTTTGCACTGAAGGAAAATTACTGAAAACATCAAAAGTTAAATATATTTACATGTACATTCAATGTGGTATCGAAGTATGTATGTTTAATGTTTATAACCATAATTATTGAAAATAAATACCGGCTTGAAGAACATGGTGAATGGGTTGCAAGGATACTGAGCCCCAGAGAAAAATGATAAATTTCATCTGGTAAAAAAAAAACCATCAGAAATTCAGAATTTTAATTCTAAAATAGTAGATAGACATTGAGACACAGCTTCAGCTTATAAATGGGAGACATTTATGATGGAGACTGCCATCTCCCTTTGCAACATAGATTTCTCTTGAAACATGAATTATACACATCAGACAATTAACCTCATTTCAGATTAACACAAAGATGATGGGGAATAGAGAAATGAACAATACAATTGAACTTTTAGATAAAAATTACTTAGATTTTATTCTCAATATTTCAGATGGCTTGTAAATCACTCTCTTTCATGAAAACACAAACTTAACAAAATGTGGTCACCACGTTAACTTTCTTTCAAGTGCACAAAAACATAGTACAATTTTTGATGTTTCTCCTATCTATTCCTGTGTTTTTCTACTAAAATGATTGTTGTGATGGCAAAAATTTGAGCAATATTCAACTAAAATTTTGCATAGTTTTCACTATAATTCACATTATTCAATCAGGCAAATTCAATTTTCAATAGAGGACAAATTACACATTAAAATAGATTTTACTCTTTAGCATACATGTATCTCTTTATGGATTATAGCTAGCCTTTCTAAATTCATACCACAGATGCAGTTGCCTATTGACCAGATCTTCATTCAAAATGCTGACCTTGACCTATTTTCTCAAGGTCAAATATGTTGACTGTCAATTCAATGCTGTTAGTACATCTCTGAGGATAGAGCTATCCTTTTCAAATCCACACTACAGATCTGTATTGTATTAAACATGACTGACCTTGACCTACTTTCCAAGGTCACCTATATGTATGGTAATGATGTCAGCACACTATCTCTCGAGGCTTGAGCTAGCTTTCCTAGATTTAAACGACAGACACAATACAGAGCCTGAGAATGCTGTATAGATAAATTTAGAGAAGTCCAATACTAACATGATTATTTTTTTAGGTTAAAGCACAGAACATTTCCTTTTTAGAGGCATGATTTGTACCTGCACACTGTAGTAGAGTAGTCACAATACTAGGGGATAGCATCCTTTATTGTAACTGAGGCATGTTAGAGCCATTCACACTGCGAATGAATGATCTTACATGGTTAGTGAAGGAAAACACAAGAAAGGGGTAGTATGTCAATATTCAATAACAACAACAACAACATTGGATGAGAATCCCTGGAATAGCTACCCTGAAAACAGCGGAGGATAAGCTTCGTTCCTTTGCAGGTACATTTAGCCACTGCCGAGTTTGGATCACCTGTATTGACTTCTTAACACAGACATAATCACCATATTCCTGCAAAACCCACGCCCCCTGAATGTTCCGATAATTGTGATTGGTAACTATCTTAGTGTCAAAGTTAACGGACTAGCGCGGCGATTGGACAGAGTGACAAGGTAATGGAGCAGGCATGGCTTAAATGTCGGACCATTTCAATCCGGCCTGGTGATGACCAGAGACCGCTCCACCTGCAATTTCAAATTTGGACAAGCAAAAATTTGAAAATTTAGCATTGGAGAGATAGGAAAACAGTGGAAACAGCCTGTCCAAATATAGATATTTGGACAGGGAGATATCCTGACTAACACCCTGCGGCTTCCAAGTATCCGGACTATTGCTTGCAAGGGCCCTCAGTGGCCGAGTGGTCTAAGGCGCTTCGCTGGTGATCTCTAGCCTCACACCGTTGAACCGGCACGGGTTCGAGCCCAGCTGGTCCTTGTGTGGAAGTTTGTCAATTACTTGCCGATGGGCGGTGGTTCTCTACGGGTACTCAGGCTTTCTCCACCAACCAAACTGACTATCACCATGTGAGTGAAACAACCGTGACATTAAGCCCCCCCCCCCAACCCAACCAATTGCCTGCAGAGCGTATAATACACTATACAGCGAAGGCATGCATCATAAGGATACAGTTTGCAATATAATGTAGGGAATGAAATGGTACAAAACAAAAATTGTTAATTATAGCCTTGAAGCTTACATCAATGGGAGACTTGCACAATACCAACTGTCCAATCAGATTCTGTGATTGCTACTTCCTGACAGAAATAGCACATCCGGTATTTCTTCTCCTCCTATTGTGCAAGCTTCCCATTGGCTGTTTCATGGTGGACAAAGCTGAAGAATGTACCTATGTGCAATGTAGTCTTCAGAAAGGTGTAAGTAAAGAACAAAAAAAGTTGTCTTTCTATGCTGACAGGTATACCACCATAAATTTAGATGTACCTAGCCCCGCATTATAATGCCCCAAACACCATTGTGAAATATCACCATCAATTCTAACATATGACATCAGCTATTTGCTCGAGAAACAACTGGGTTCAAAATCCGTCATCAAAGTCTGCAAACTTTAATATATTGGATCAATTGGAGACTGATGCTTTCAATATTGGATGATTAGTATGCAGCAAGTCGGGTCAGACATTGAGGTGACAGTAGTTCCTTTGCAGGCCTCTCATTTTGAGGAGAGTGATTAAGGTTAAAGGATACAATCACTCGCCTCAAAATGAGAGGCCTGCCTTTGATGTAGCCGTGGGACTGACTAGCTTCCAAGTGCACATGCTCAACAACCACTGATTAGATTAGCTAAATGTCATAATTATGTTTGGGGGCAAATAAGGCAAGCTAGATATATTCTAAGTTAGAGAAAGTATTGAAAATCTTCCATTTCCCTCAAAGTTGATTGCTGTAGAATTGAATGCCTGGTTAATGTTGATTCACAGTATGCAGTGCATGCTACAGGACAAGACGATAACGCCATTGCTAATAAGGTAGCATGTAGTTTACTCATGGTATTCGTCTGTTTGCTTGGGAATGCAGATTTTTCATCAAAAACTGCAGTTTTACCAAAGTTTGTCAAGGGCTCGAAATAAGGGCTGCATACAATAAATGCATGTGAATTTTCTGCTGTGCATGCAGAATTTTTAGAATGTTAACCTATTTCTTATGGGTGCACACTTTAGCATGTAAATAATTTTATTTCATTCGAGCCCTCAGTCAACATTATTGCATGATGCTATAAACTTTGATTTTCACAGTTTGCATATTATTCTAACAAAATTCTGTGTAATACTTGTGGTACTGATTATGACATTTTTAAAGTTATTTATTCAAGCAAAGAGATGGTGACAAGTGGTTTGATGCATTGGTGTGGCTGGGTCAGAATTGGTAGGACTGGGACAGGATTGTTGGGGTGGGGCAGGATTGGTGGGGTGGGGCCCAGCAAGGTTATGAGAAACAAACAAACAACAGTGGCCTTATGAACAATGGTGGGTGGGTGGGACAGCATTGCTGGGCTTATGGCAGGATTAGTGGGGATGGGACAGGATTGGTCGGGTATGGTATTATTGGTGGGGTGGGACAGGGTTGATGGGATGGGGCAGGATTAGTAGATCTGGAACAGGATTGGTGGAATGAGATAAGATTGATGGGGTGGTCGATGGGACAAGATTGCTTGGGTGGGACAAGATTGCTGGATGGGACAGGATCGATAGGGGCATCGCCGCATGATGGAACAGGATTGATGGAGTGGGGCAGGGTGGGTGGGGTTGGCAGGAATGTTGGCATGTGGCAGGAATAGTGGGGTGTGAAAGGTTTGGATGGGTGGAAGAGGATTGGTAATCCTGGGATAGGAATTGGTGGGGCTGGAACAGGATTGGTGTGATGTGTTATGACACTACACGCCTGTTGTGCCTGTACAATGGGGTTCGCCAGCTCGAACTGACGCCAGGTGGCTACGTGTACCAAGAGGTAAAGGACGCATGCGCATGTCGTTTTTCTTGACGTCACAAAGGCAACGTCATAATGTAACGACGTTATAATTGTTCGTTTTATGACGTCACGTCTTTACCTGTTGGAGCACTAGCGCCGCCTAGCGTGGCTGGCGAACCCCATTGCGAGAGCTGTTGATCAGTCTGCTAGATTCTGTATTGCGAGAGTGATCGCTGTATTGAGAGAGTGATTCAGTCTTGTCAGTATGACTTTACTTTTTTTCAGGAGAGTAATAAATAACTCTCTTTGGGAGGAAGTTAGGTGAGTGATGACTCTCCTCAAAAATGAAAGTCTGGAAAATATGATCGTGGAGAAGGGAGGGGGTGTATACTGGCATATGCCAAGCCCTATCATTTAACCCAGGGATGTTAGTCGACAATCCCTTTTACTCTGGAAAAACTCAGTTTAAAATCCAGAGCAAGGGATCTGTTTACCAAACATAGAAGGGACTTGCGGAAGCAAGCAAGTGCCAATATTTGTATTTGCATGGATATTGGGGACAGTTTAATTCTGGTTCTGCCTTGTGTGTCTTTATAATCTTTACAATATATTATAATATGAAGCATGGGATCATTGTGCATGTAAGAAGCATGAACTCGCTGATAGGCCTACATGTAGTTTAATCTTCTTCTGGTCTGATTTGTTTTTAATACTGACCTGCTAGAAATGCTAGACCTGCTTTGAGTACTACATAAGCAGTACTCCAACATTTCATGGTGGTAGCCTTTAAATCTAAGATTTGTAAAGATATTGATTTTAACTCTGGAGCATTTCTCGAATAGGATGTCCTTCTTTGTGATTTTTTTTGATAATGTTTTACAATTATTGTTATGACTTGAGATTTTTTATCAGGTGCATAGAAGGGAGAATGGTCAAAGCATAGGTGTTAAAACAATTGGTGAAAAGGCTATTTAATTTGGACACATCTTGTGGAAACATTTTTGCCTTTAGCTGTATGATCCAAAATACAGAAATAATTTATAATACAATTACATGTATGTCCATACCAGCCATCAAAATAAGTGGTGAATGCTAGTTCAGGTAGCATATAGGTCGCTATGTCTGATTTTCTGGCAAATGCCTGTCCATTCAAGAGAATGATGACCATTGCAATCTCAGCTGTCAAGTTCAAAATTACACAGTGAAATTTTTATATAAAAGTTTCCATGTTTTGCTTTGTCGTTTTTCTATATAAAGTTTCTGCATAAATGTTAGAAGGTACCCCCGAGTCAGAATAAAGTCATCGGAGAGCTCGCGAAATATATTTAGCTAGACCTCTGTTCCGGGACAGCTAACAAATTTCAACTGACAGCTGAGACATCTAACAAATTTCTACGCACAGCAAAGACACAGACTGCCAGCTCGACAGGCAATCAAATTCTATTATAAAAAGTATCAAATCATCCTACAGAATAAATAATTACCATTCAAAAGTACCTTCGGTATGTGTGGGGACTTTATTGTTCATATACAGGTCACCAAGTCCAAGAAACATGTAAATTTTCAAAAGAGAAAACAGATCCCAAAGATTGTTGTGCAACATGTGCTTCCTGTGAGACTGTCCTGCACTGCAGCAAGTTGATTGGTTGATAAAATCAAAGGGAAGTAGAATATGGTTGAACTGTCAGTATGGTTACCTGCTTTGGGTCATTGCAATTAAAACAGAGTGAATAACCCAAACAGGCACCTCTTGTGTCATTCACTGCAGAAACACATATATAAAGACGCAAGAGTTTCTTATTTCAGTCATCTACTCAACGTTTAATTTTGAATTTTTGTGAAGTATTTCAACAGGCAATTTGTTCTGGTCAAAACTTTAGGGCATGATGACAAATCTTTTGTGAGACTGTAAAGTTGACTCATGTTTTTCTTTCTACTATATCTTTCATGTTCTGATGATCTTAACCGTATGTGTACTGACAACATATACTGAGTATTGACAATGTGTTCCTGTTGTTGTGTCCCCTGTAGGTTGACACTGTGACTTATGTCAATGCCCAAAGGTTCAAGCGAAATGACTCCAGGTTGGAGTACGACGAGATGTTCCGACAGAAGGTGAATTTGAGCATGTCCAGTGTCCACATACCTGTGGAGATCTACGAGGGAAGTAAGTACATATAGTAAATCTGCGAAGGATTTTAATTAGAGCATTTCCACAAAAGTGGATGCTCTCATGTTTTCATGAGAAACGACTTTGCCGGTTCTGCTGCCGCCGCCGCCGCAACTTTAAACGTGAATATCTCTGAAACCGTTAAATATATTTGGTGCAGACTTTCTGTGCTATCTCCTTAGGCCTGGGAAATTTGTCTGGTTGTGTTTTGATAGCTGCTGTTCACCATTAGGTGAAGAATAGGTGAACCCTTCTCTCATGATTTCGTCTGAACGGCTCGTTTGATTTCTATGAAATTTCAGTACAATGGTCTTGAAGGATAGGCAATGTGCTGAAAAGGTTTTGGTGTAGCTGACATAACTTTATAGGTACGTTTTTAGCATGTCAAAAAAAAAAAGAAGTTCTTCGTGAAATGAAAATTTACCAATTCGCTTGGTGAAATATTTAAAAATTGTTCTATTCTAGGTTGCCAAACATGAATATAGGATTTGTGACCTGATAATTCCCTTCGGTGCAAACCAAATAGCCATTTAAATGAAAAATCACAATTATCAGACTTATGACATCAAAACCTCCATAACCATTATCATGATTAAAGTGTTTTTCCCTTGAACTCGTATGTGCCATCTCCCTGGGGCTTTAGATTTCACTTGCTTGTTTTTCATGGTATTTGGTCATCACGGGGGGGGGGGGGGGATAGACATGAATGCAGGTAAACCTGTGTAACACGATATCTTCTAAACAACGTGTTTGATTTCCATGAAATTTGGATATAATGATCTTGCAAGGTAGGCAAAGGACTGATAAGATTTTGGTGGTGTTGCCCTCACTGAAAAAAAATGGCGAATGCAAGTCAATTGCAAGGAAGCGCCTTGCATATTCGGCGCAAGGATGACGATAGGATAAAGTAATATTCCTATCGGCAAGACTAATTCTGAAATTGCTAAAAATGCGAGAATGGTACGTATCAATGAAGTACATCTCGATGCAAGGATACCGATAGGAAAATGACTTTATCCTTATGATATGCAAGGACGATGCAAGTGCAAGGCCAATGTAATATTCCTTGAGTAATTCTTGCATGAAAAATTTTTTCCTGTAGAAAATGCAAGGATGATGCAGGTACATCTCGATGCAAGGATACCGATAGGAAAATTACTTTATCCTTATACCGTCCTTGCATGACCCGCAAGGACGATTCAAGTGCAGGGACAATGCAACTTTCCTTGAGTAATTCTTGCGTGAAATTTTTTTTCCTATGGGCAATGCAAGGATGATGCAAGTAAATTTTGATGCAAGGATACCGATAGGAAAATTACTTTATCCTTACGCCGTCCTTGCATGACACGCAAGTGCAAGGATAATGTAATTTTCCTTCAGTAATCCTTCCATGTAAAATTATTTCCTGTAGAAAGAGCAAGGATGATGCAAGTACATTTCGATGCAAGGATACCGATAGGAAAATTACTTTATCCTTACACCTTCCTTGCATGACACGCAAGGATGATGCAGGTGCAAGGATTATGTAATTTTCCTTGAGTAATCCTTCCATGAAAAATTATTTCCTGTAGAAGATGCAAGGATGATGCCAGTACATTTCGATGTAAGGATACCGATAGGAAAATTACTTTATCCTTACGCCTTCCTTGCATGACACGCAAGGACGATGCAAGTGCAAGGATAATGTAATTTTCCATGAGTAATCCTTGAATTAATTTTTTTTCCTGTAGAAAATGCAAGGATGATGCAAGTACATCTCGATGCAAGGATACCAATAGGAAAATTACTTTATCCTTACGCCGTCCTTGCATGACACGCAAGGACGATGCAAGTGCAGGGATAATGCAATTTTTCTTGAGTAATCCTTGCGTGGGAAATTTTTCCCTTTGGACAATGCAAGGATGATGCAAGTACATTTCGATGCAAGAATACCGATAGGAAAATTACTTTAACCTTACGCCTTCCAGACGAGTCCGACCTCCCATGATGCATATCGTTTGATAAATAATTAAAAGTAATTCCAAATCGAAAATACAAACCAGAGAATTATGTCAAATGAACAAAAGATTTATTTTTTCAAAAATAAAATAAGGTACATGTTGTCATTATATTAAACAGAATATTTAGACAATATAAAGGATACTGTAAGATTAAAAAAAAAATGCAAAAATAGGGAAAAGAAAACATAAAATGTTTATGTATTTATAATGAGAAAACATAAGATTGGAAAACTTTAAATAAAGTATAAAAGAGGAATACAGTTGCAATATCATCCAGCTGTGATAGTAATACAGGGGTTTTTCTAGCCGTTTTTTCAACAATATATATTGAGTTTTGCAGAAAAATTTCAAATTGAGTTTTGATTAAAAAAATTGAGTTTTGCAATTTTTGCCGTTTGTGCGCGAAGCGCACGAAAAAAAAATTTGAGTTTTCCCACAACATACCAGTTGTCAGTTGATAGGTTGTTTCGCATGACCCGCCCGCATCAATATTTTGGAAATAAATAATGCCGCATGTATTTTAATTATCAGTAGTTATTGTTCGTAAAAGAAATAAGTAAGCAAATCTAAGTAAAACGAATGAACCTTCACAGCGCGAGTCCGCGCGAAGGCGACTGAAGAGCCGCCATCTTGGTTCACATTCTTGGGGAAAGCCGCAAAGCCGTAGTTCAAAACGAGGCACAGTCCTTTTCTAGCGAGGATTCCCTCGTGTCAAGCACGTGGCAGTAAATTTTTAACTCCGGCACTTTTGACGGTCGTGTACCAAAGCCATCGTGGTTTCAGTTTATGGATCAGTTGTTTACTCATCAACAAATTCATTTAACCATCCATTTATCTGATGAAACGCTTTTGAGCGAAGTGGTCGAGCGCTTCACGTCTTCACTCCCGACAACAACAACAACAAAGACTGTCGACCAATATTATACTCGTAGCTTGAGGACGACGGACATACAAAATTCGTCGCCGTGGACAGAGAATCCATATCTTCAATCAGTGTAAAAGAAATAAAGAAGATTTCAATAAGAGGGACTCCTGATGTTGAAAATTCGGGTAATAAATTCTGCAGTTATCTTTAATATTGATCACAAGTAAGAGTTTTTTCCCTTGATTTCTGTTTACACAATGTGTGTGCATTTGAGTTTTACTGTCTACCATAATTATTTACATAATGTTTCAATTAAAATAAAGCAAACTTAAAATGTCTCTTTAAAGAATAATTATTTCATAAATATTTTTTTCTGGCGATATTTATGAGAGATTTCAGAGTGTATAAATCTGTACAATAGGAATGTTGCCAGGTTGTATATTCGATCACAGTCTTCTCTGTTAATGGTAAAAAATTTAGCTTCAATAATTAATAATTATAGCATCTAGCATGTATGTTTTAATTAGCATGAGGTCATGCTAAACAACCTATGGTTTCTGAAGAAGTTTCGTAAACATATGATCAAACATATGACCAACCTCAGTTCTGTAATTGGTGCGATGAAAAAGTTGGAAAAATTGAGTTTCATCTTTTTTTTGATGAAAAAGGCAAAAATATTGAGTATTGTAGATTTCTTTGCGCGCCGTAGTATGAGGCGCCGTTTGTGACAATATTGTCAACGACAAATATATAGAGTTAAAACCAAAATATAAAGTCGCCGTTTGTGAAAATATTGTCAAACACATATATAGTTAAAACCTTTGTAAATATATATAAAACGAAATAAATAGGGCCTATATATAAAGTTATTTTTTTTTATTTTTATAAATATTTTTTTAGCATAAATAACGATAGGGAGTTAAGACGTTAAATGTAACGTAAATATATATATTTACGTTACATTTAGAACTTTATAAAGTACACGAACAAACTTAAAATTATAGAGTAGAATGTGTAGAGCGCGCGAGTGATACTGGTTAATCAAAACTGTAACTGGGTTCTGAAGCGAAACGATGACAGCGGTGAAAGCCACTCGCATGTCACAGATGTGGCGAATCAAACAGTAAGATCACGTACCTGAACATATATCAGTTCACTGCCATAGTGATTTAGTAAAGGCCTATTCCAATTTTCAACAATTACTGTTGTCATTTACAATCGTACTTCAGAGTTATCACATCAATTAGATATAAGTACATCTACTTATAAATCGACATAAGATATCCTAGCCTGCAGCCAATATCATAGCCTGTCCCTTTGATGTTCAATCCACGATTCCGCCGGCCAAGTCGCTGGTTGCTATTTGCTGCATAAAAACATCAACAGAAGTTGAAATAAAACATGCGCAATAACGATGTATTAATTATGCACAGCACAAAAAGGGGCTTGAGATGGTCGGGAACATGGAGGTCGCATTCCACAAATCCATACAGGGTCCCGGAACAAACGGCGTCGAAAAGCTGTGGCAGGGTCAAGAGTGGTCGGCGACTCAACGGGTACTCGCGCGCTTTAAGGAAGTCGCGTAAGTGTGGGAGGGTCTGGCACATGGTGTGAAATTCACACTCCCATAGTTCGATCAGATCGTACCCCAACTCTTTGACGTAATCTCCATTCTCCACCACTTCTGCTCGTAATTCTTCTGCTGATTTCCCACGTCGTTCGTTGAAGCGTCTAGCGCTGAAAAACATTGGTGGCCGTGCCAGTAACACCCATAAAATTGAAATACGGTCGGTGTTCCTTGTACAAGGGCAAACCCATCGACGGGGAGTCGACGATCTCCTATGCGCTTCTCTGCATGTGGCGTTGGTCTGATGGCGTATATAAATTCCCCGTCGATCGGCTTTCCAATCCAACCACTGGTCGGCGAGATGTTTGTACGGCGTACGTTGAGGTGTGAAATGTTGACCGTCTGCCCACCAGCGCGTATAATGCCCGCTGGGCATGGGTTGGGCGAGCGACCACAGGTACAGGGAATTGGCGTCGAATCCAATGATTTTGGCATAGGGTTTCCCACCGGGAAGAGTCGTGACATCCTTCTCATGGTAGCGGTGAAAAATAAGGCTAGGTCCGCCGACGATGTTGTGTTTTAAACAATCGTACATGTCCTCATCTTTTTGTTGTATCAGCGAGAAGTAGGTAGGACACTCTTGGAAGAGATGGCGAAGCGCGAGACCCGGTAAACTCAAACACTCCTTGAAGATGTCGACGTGCATCTCGCGACTAATTGATGTGGTAACTCTGAAGTACGATTGTAAATGACAACAGTAATTGTTGAAAATTGGAATAGGCCTTTACTAAATCACTATGGCAGTGAACTGATATATGTTCAGGTACGTGATCT
This sequence comes from Hanleya hanleyi, assembly GCA_036873755.1. NCBI lineage: Eukaryota > Metazoa > Mollusca > Polyplacophora > Lepidopleurida > Hanleyidae > Hanleya > Hanleya hanleyi. The sequence continues at coordinate 5,129 of JAVTVY010010581.1, read as the reverse complement.
TATTGTTTGATTCGCCACATCTGTGACATGCGAGTGGCTTTCACCGCTGTCATCGTTTCGCTTCAGAACCCAGTTACAGTTTTGATTAACCAGTATCACTCGCGCGCTCTACACATTCTACTCTATAATTTTAAGTTTGTTCGTGTACTTTATATTTACGTTACATTTAACGTCTTAACTTTCTACCGTTATTTATGTTAAAAAAATATTTATAAAAAAAAAAAAAAAAATAACTTTATATATAGGCCCTATTTATTTCGTTTTATATATATTTACAAAGGTTTTAACTATATATGTGTTTGACAATATTTTCACAAACGGCGACTTTATATTTTGGTTTCAACTCTATATATTTGTCGTTGACAATATTGTCACAAACGGCGACTTTATTTTTTGGTTTTAACTCTATATATTTGTCGTTGACAATATTGTCACAAACGGCGACTTTATTTTTTGGTTTTAACTCTATATATTTGTCGTTGACAATATTGTCACAAACGGCGCCTCATACCGTAGGCGCGAAAAAAAATTGAGTTTTCAAAATTTTGAAATTGAGTTTATGAACAATTTTGGGCTAGAATAACCCCTGTAATACTGATATTATAAACTGATATAACTCCTAGTTAATTCAATTACAATGCAACTGCATTACTCACTGATATCGGTTGATCAGCCATGAAGGAACAGGTTAGCCACAATTCCGAAGTATGTCCCTTGGTCGAATGAAATCTGCTAAAATGCTGGCCTATTAACTCAACAAAACTCCAACACCCTTTTCTACTAAGAAATGGTGGACAACACAGTTCAACGTTTGAACCGCTAGCCCTCACCTGGGCCACAAAGGTCGACTTCACGGGAAAAGACGTGGCTGCGAGAGTGTTGAAAATTGGGGTCTGCATAAACGCAGAACCGGAACCTGCCAACGAACGAGATTTGCAACGCTTGCTCAATAAGTTTTCCTCGCGGAAACCAAACACCGTAAATATTTCCTACACGAAGAAAAATATGTTGTATGACGATAAAGAATCCTCTTTGGATATAAATAATCATTTACAGAGTAGGAACTGTCAATATTATGTCACTACAGCAAATTGTATCTTTCACCGTTAAACATCTCCGTTGTTGAACTTCAAATTAACTCGCGCGCGCTAACACCACGAGACATGTGACGTCACAAAATTTGTCTCCCTTGACATGGACTTGAAATGGAATTGGACTCTGGTCTAGTATATCAATTAATGCACTATTTCTTTTAAGGAAGTCGATCATATATTAAGGAAAAGAACAAAAAAGAAACTACATGGAACCACAAGATGGATAATGTAATGCAAGGGTCTGTATATGTTCTTTTTTTTCTTTTCTTTTTTAAATTTTCTTGTTTTATATGAAAAAGCAAATATCCACAGACTTATTATCAGACTTGCATCAAACATGCATCATCCACCAACCAAACTGATATTTTTCTCTATTTTACTTTGTTTTCTTGCAATGGACAGGCATGATCTTAGCTGTTCTATGATGTCTAACTGGATCCTTGCACCAGTCTTGCATAGAATATTTTTCTAAGTCTGAAGTCTTGCATTAGTCTTGAGGTGTCCATGCACTTGATGTTGCTGCCTTGCACATTTCTTGCATTGGAAATTTATCTAAGTCCAAACTCTTGCATCAGTCTTGACTCATTCTTGCTAGACTTGCATGTGCCTTGCATATTTTTTCGGTAAGGGTGGTGAAATCATGGAGGCTCGTTTTTGCATCTCCATATAAGATTTTTTGTCACAAAAATGGAAATTGACTTCTTTGTATCAGGGAAAAGTAATTCTCGTTTGCTGAACATGAATATAACATTCCCAGTGTTATAAATCACATCCCTTGCAAGCCAAATTACCATTTTTTGTCTGGATCGCCACCGCGTAGTGGTGTCGACCAGACTATGCTGCCACTCACGAAATCTATGTAAATGTGTATGTGCACTATACATGCTATAATGCAATGACCCTGGGTTGACCTGTAGCAATCCACCAGTGATTTTCACTTTGTGTTTGTCACATATCAGGGTATCAACCAGAAAGTGAAGAAAAAACAGTCGTAATCGTTTCATGTTAACTAGAAATAAAAGGAAATCTGAATTTGAGTGTATTTCATATTCATTTCTTCGCCCAGGCATTGCTTGTATCCGTGGACTATTTTTGTTCTTTGCATTGTCTGTTTCCGCGCAATCGGCTCAAACCCGGTTCTCATGTTTTCCGTCTGCGGTTTTGCGCTTGCTTGAGTTTACTGAGGCCTGGTGTTTTTAGTTCGTAATTTGTTTGTTGACAACGATAGCGTTGGGGAGACAATGTGTGCGAAAATCCCTGTTGTTGCTGCACGATCATTCTGTATTCGCCGAGCAGACGATGCAAATCTTGTTCTGCTCTCGCTGAACAGGTTCCGGTTCTGGGATTATGAAGACCCCAGTTTTCAACACTCGTAGTCGTGTTCTTCCCTGTGAAGTCGGCGTTCGTTAGTATTTTAATGTGCACGCATACTGCATGGCATATATTTTGATAGGAGATCTGTGTCGAAGCAACAACAATAGTATTTACAGTTTTCTCGTCTTTTGAACTTGACCGGATCCTGTCCAGTGCAATTAGAGCATTTCCACAAAGTGGATGCTCTTATGTTTTCATGAGAAACGGCTCCGCCGCCGCCGCGACTTTAAACGTGAATATCTCTGAAACCGTTAAATATTTTCGGGTTAGAGTTGGTGTGCTATCTCCTTAGGCCTGGGAAATTTGTCTGGTTGTGTTTCGATACCCGCTGCTCACCACTAGGTGGCGTTGTAGTCAGAGCATAGGTAAACCTTTCTCTGACGATTTCGTCTGAACGGCTTGTCTGATTTCTTTGAAATTTTATTACAATGGTCTTGAAGGGTAGGCAATGTGCTGAAAAGGTTTTGGTGTAGCTGACATAACTATAAAGGCAAGTTTTTTCTGTGTCTCAAAAAAAAGTTTTTTGTGAAATGAAAGTTTACCAATTCGCTTGGAGAAATATTTAAAAACTGTTCTATTCTAGGTTGCCAAGCATAAATATAGGATTGCCGACATGATAATTCCCTGTCAGTGCGAACCAAATTGCCATTTAAATGAAAAATCGCAATTATCTGACTTAATGTCAAAACTTCCGTTCTAAACAACGTGTTTGATTTCCAAGAAATTTGGGTATAATGATCTTGCAAGATAGGCAAAGGACTGACAAGATTTTGGTGGTGTTGGCGAATCATGGAGACGCAAAAATGCGTCTCCAAATAAGATTTAGTTTTCACAAAAATGGAAATTTGCTTCTTAATCAGGGAAAAGTAATTCTGTTTTGCTGAACATGAATGTAACATCTCCATTGTTATAATTCACATGCCAAATGGCCATTTTTTTAAATGTATGAAATTCTCATGACTTTAGTTTGAATAAAATCACAAATTATCAATCAGTTAATGCTCAATTTTTTGTTTTATGTGGAGGTCCCCAGAATTTATTTGAAACTCGAGATTGAAATTGCACATACCATTGCATTTTGACAGGATAGTTACAACTGTTGATAATAATTTTTTGAACTGAAAAAGTAGAAAGATTTTTGAAGTTGAACTTCTACATACCTGCTATATATGGCACATCCCACCTGAGAAATTTTTACATGTATATCTAAATGAAGTAATCCATTGGAACCACTGTTGATTTTCCAATAATAGAGAAGAAAAGCAACTCTGGGTAGGAATGACAATTTCATTCCATATATTTCGCTACTATCTTCAGCAGTGAACAAAGTTACAAACAGCTCCATTTGCACAGTATATATACAAGGCATAATGTGATCTTAGTCATGTTGATCCACTGATAAGCTTGGCATAATGCAGAAGCAAAGTAACTGCGAATAAACTTAATAAACACATGGTGACAGTCTCAATATTGTGACAAAATTTGATTTGTCATCTTCCGGATATGATATAACAGCAGATACAAGCTCTTATATACAGAAACAACTACATGTAACAAAGACTGAAATGGTTCGATACACAAAATTAGAGGGCAATAGCCAATCAGATAATATGTGAACATAACAAGATAAACATGAGTGGCACATAGGCATGACAAGGAATACACACACCACATAGGTCTGGCAATACACAGTTGAAATGGCAATAGTTAGATAAGGATTAATAGTGACAGGTGGTGATTTATTGAGGTGTGTGAGTGTGTATAGTGGCAGCAGAAATGTCAATTAGGGGAATAAACACAACTGAAACAGAGATTAGAAAAAAAAAGTTGATTAGAGAAACGTAAGAAATGTACCTAGGATTGAAATCGGAAATAAAATCTTGAGAATTGAATAGTTACAGAACGGGAAATACAAGACTAGGCTATTAATTAACAAGACAAGGAATATACACACCACAGAAATGCTGGATGGTTGTATTATCTTATCTAAACCGTGATTGATGAAATAAAATATATATATGAAAGTTGAAATTAAAAACAAAAATACCAAAATAATAATAAATAGTAGTCTACCTGAATAACTGTAGCTCTTTCGAAGCTTTTACACCACTGTTAAGTTTTGGATTTGATAGCCGAATTTTAACCATCCATCGTCACATCCTGAAGATGACAAATAAAATTTTGTCAAAATTTTGAGACTCACCATGTGTTTAAGTTTATTCGGAGTTACTTTGCTCCTGCATGTGATCTTAGCCAATACACATTTATGAATAGGTAAGGCAGTAAATTATGTCGGTCAGGTTGGGCAGATATTAAAATGCTGTCATTTCCAGAAATTGTTAAATGTTAAGCGATAACCTGACAGCGATCTACAAATGGTGTGATTTAGGTGATACAATACACACTCTAATTGATTAAAAGAATACATAATCTGCTTATTTGGCAAGAACTAAGTAAACTGTACACAAATGAATAAAGTATGGGGATATAGTGGGTATGTACCTACATTGAATATTTCTACATGTCATGAAGTTTGGATAAGGACTGTCATTTTAAGATAATATAGGTATAATTTTCTTGGCAATCCATATCAGAATTGGTGGAAACCTACAAATGTTGAAACTCTCATTTTTCATAATTGTATATTCCCATGTGAGTTGT
>JAVTVY010010580.1:0-44687 GCA_036873755.1 Hanleya hanleyi | reverse complement strand
TTTTGTTATTTTTTATTATTTTAAACTAGTGCTGTAATATCTTGTTAACTCTAAAATATCGCATCTTGACAGTGGTATGATAATGGGGATTGAATATAACATAAAACCTAATATCTATTGTATTTGGGTGTTTTGTCCTCTGGGTGTTTGTCCACTGGGTGTTTTGTCCATGGGTGTTTTGTCCAAGGATCTTTTGTCCTCGGGTGTTTTGTCCCCGGGAGTTTGTCCCACACCTGCATATTTTGTAGACCAATTTATCCTGACATCTCGGCTAATAAACGATATATAGTCTAAGCAGATTTTTAAGTGACCCTACTTGTATCTACATGTATATGTAATTTACTAGTATTCTGGTTACATGTGGTTTGATCACGACACTCTTATAACAGACTTATGGCAGTATCTTTAATGCTCTGATGAGATGATCATGCCTCCATTATAACTGAATCAGAGACCATCTGAAACTCATTCCCAATGCAAACACAATACCAAGTTCTCCTGACAGTATGGTAGAATATCAAAGAACAACCTTCATTTATACCCTGGCAGTTCAGCACAGCATTAGAGAGGCTGACATCTGTGGATTGGCTTGTCCTGTTTAAAAGCTTTAGGATTTGACCTGCTGGCAAAGGGCAGTCTGTTGGATCAACTTTTATTATCTCAACCACATGTTGGTCAGTATCTGTCAGTGGGCTTGTTAGTTACTATTTATGGGTATCAAGTGGCTATCAACTCAAACAAAATTAGATGTCCTGGTGTTTATCACCTTTGAAGATGCTAACTGAGAAGTGGTTTTCTAACAACCAGCAAATAAACATTATGAGTGTTATTTGCAAATACAGAATAAGTGACTGTGCCTACCAGTTAGAAATTGAAGTTGGTAGATACAGACAGTTAGATGGAGGTGACAGACTTTGTAAACAGTGTCAGTAAGTTAATTCATGCAGTGTGAAAAATCCTACATTTGTATTTAGGATCATATCAAGCTAATCGTATGCACATTCATGTATGTCATAGTGATGTGGTTATATTGAATTATGTCAGCTTCGCGTCATGACTCCTGTGAATTTTGGTTTATTTTGCCTTGTACTAATCTGCCATGTTTGGCACCTTCAAGTTGTTGTTCTTAAATTGAATGACTATACTACCAGTCTACTGACTGTGCTGATGTGTCAATAAAAAAGTAAAAAATAAAAAAGGTATGTAAGTACAGGCAGTGGATTGTTACCAAACTTTTCCATTGATGGAGAGAGAACCTCAGTCATATTTTATAAGTCAAATTCTTGGGGTTTATATTACGAATTCCCTGATCAGGAAACCTGGGTCTGTTTCCTAAACAGGGAACTCACAGCCTGTTTCCTAATCAGGGAACTAGGAGACGGTTTCCAAATCAGGGAACCCAACAATTGTTCCCTAAACAGGAAATATTTGCAAGTTCCCAAATCAGGGAACAAACTAGTAGGTTTCCTGATTTGGGAACTCATTCCCTGAATGGGACATAAGTTCCCCATTTTGGAGTTGGACCCGACTGACTGACGCCAGGTGGCTACGTGTACCAAGGGGTAAATGACGCATGCGCATGTCATTTTTCTTGACGTCACAAAGGCAACGTCATAATGTAACAACGTTATTATTGTTCGTTTTATGACACCATGTCTTCTTTACCTGTTAGAGCACTAGCGCCGCCTAGCGTGGCTGGCGATCCCCATCAATCCTTAATGAAATATTGTACTTGTATGTTGTATTTAATGGAATGACCTGGATAAGATATGACAAGATCACTCATCTTCAGCACACCTCTTGACCATAACCAGATGTAGGCCTACCCAGAGTATTAATTTGGAAGCCTAGCTGTAAGTCTTCATTTTATATCACAATAATAGATAATAGGTCAATGTCAATCAACTGGGAGGCTTCTAGTCAATCACCAGTACTGTTGCATATGTAATATGAATTTAGAGATAATAGCTTTAGTCCTGCAAGAAATACAGCAAATACTAGAAGTTAACCTTGAATAGTCAAGGTCAGTAATTTTTCAACTCTTCACCAGATGCATGCATGGTATGAATTTAAAATTCCTGGCTATAATCCTTCTTGAGATATCGTGCCCATAAGGAAGATGGGCAGAGAGACAGAAAGATGCCGATGACGACACTACCCTTTTTTGCAAATTTGCAAGAAATTTTGTCCGAGGTTAACAATAATCAAAAGTCCTATTTCGAATGACAGTTTGCACCGATTCCTTATGTGTACACTGTATGAAATAAAAGTACATGTAGGCTTAACTTTTTTTGTCTATAGGTCAGAAGCGATCAACAGAAGTTCAATGACTCCAGCAAGATCTGATGATGTTGTGTACATAAAATCATAATCACTGATAATTATTATTTATCCAAATGACATCTCAAATGACATTCTCACGGCAGTAGGAAGTTTCATTACGGAAACTGACAGAGACACTTGATTTGTTATATTTTAGACTCGCTCATCCTCCAGACCAGTTCTTTTTAACAGTATACATGCGACTTTTACAAGTGAACTTTTACAATGTGCTACACATTGCAGTGCTTTGGAATTGCCTAGGATCCCTTACTGTCCAGAAGTGTCTTTGAAGTAACTTTGAAGTAACTTTGAAGTGTGGCCATATTTCAACCTTGAAGTGCAAGGCTCAGAGTCAGAAGTGTGCTTGCAGTGTGGGTATTGTTTTGTAGCAAAGCCATATAAGGGCATTGAAGTCACAATGAAGTCACAATGAAGTCACTTAGAAGTGTGCCTCAAATATTTTAATTAGGTACTGCAAAGGCACTTCATAGACACTTCCACAGAAGGGTAACCTTCATAGGCACTTCTGAAGTGCTCTTGAAGTACCTAATTAGAATATTTGAGGCACTTCAATGTCCTTATATGGCAAGTCACTTCATCCACTCTTCTACAGAAGGATACCTTTCATATGCACTTCTGAAGTGCTCTTGAAGTACCTTATTAGTATCATAGCAAATCCGTGTGATGAAAAGGTATGTAAAGCCACGAGATATTTACTTTCCCAGAAAAGAATACACAAATATATATTTGAGCACAGAAAGTTTTATTCAGAGAAAATACAGAGTGAGACAGAACAGTACATCATAAAATATTTACAATAAACCGCTAGCACAAAATACAGCACAGTTCTTTTTTTTTGTATGCATATACATGCAGTCTTTGGTATGAGAATTTATTGCAGTATTATTATTCAAGGGTGACCGTGTTCTTTTCCAACTTGAACTTGAAGCAGCAGATCTTTCGAAGGATAGTTTACTTCAGTTGCCCTGAGGTCCACTCGGACGTAACCCAACGCTGAAACCCACCAGTCTGAATTGTGAACTTCTTGGCCTGTGGCGATAAATACATGCATATAATTAAAACCTGATCAGTTGTATATATGGTTCCATATGACATGCAATCCAGTTTTTTTTTTTTTTTTTTTAATACACTCAGGATGATTGAATAGGTTGACTAACATAAAGGGTAAAGAATGGAACACATCCCTACGATTTACAAAAGATTGATGAAGATGTCGATTATCCTTTCTTTAGTACTCCATGATATACAACAATGGAGATAAACAGTTTGTGTGATGTTCTAGCCAATATACACTATGAAGAAATCAACCATACCTGCATGTAGGTGTGCTCATTAAATTTCCCATCAGTCGAGTGGCTGCTTGAAGTGAGCCGAGTTCCTTGTTACAGCTGTATTCTGGAATTATGAAAGTATTGACAAAGAAGCCATTAGAAACAATCATGTGGATTTTGATAATTTGTCTTTTTTTAATTCCTGGTTCAACTAAATCTTCATGCAAGACTTCAAATAACAAATAAATGCTTATTAACTACAAATTGTATTCTTAAATTTTTTAAATGAAATAAATGTATGAAATGAAATATTCTCATTTCTCAAGATGTGGGTAAAAATGTACAATTGAAGTGTGAAGATCCTTAGCTTTGGTATATGAGCAGTGCAATCAATAGACAAGGAAAATATAGCCTGTTATAATGATAAAAATTAAGTCTAATCATAATTGATTATACTTTTTTCTGATTGCAGCTAAAACAGGTAATGCTAACATTTTATTATCAATATATTCTAAAACTTATTTCTTTACCATTTTGTCAAAAATCTGGTATGGGAATATTCTACATTCTGCAAGGGAAAAATCAATACAATTTATTAATCAATAAAAAATCAAAACAACAAGATAATTTATTTAGAGCTACCATCCCCCCAACCAGTTAAATCCACCTGTTTTGACATGAACTGAACAGTTTTGTGATAAAAATATCTCACCCTCAGGGGATTTCCTCCAGGGGTGCATGCTAATCTTCATATGAGGTCCCCAAGCCTGGTGTTTCCAAGCTGACAAGTCACACAATCATAACAATGGCATTTAATCCACACTGCCTTGATCAACCTGGATAGATCTGAAAGTGATATTGGGACAGAGATATGGATATTTCGCCATGTTACATGACCCATTAAATTTGACTGCAATTATAAGGTGGAGTACATTATAATAACCTGCAGTCCATATAGCAAAATATTTATTGAGGCCAATATCAATTTTTTAATATGTCAAGGGAAACTTGTTGATAAAATATAGCTGACACTCTCAGGTCTACATCACTGTTCAGCCCAGTTCTTTGCTTATTAAGTTATGAAAAACAGAAAAATTTTAGTTATATTTATAAGTTACTTACCATATCACTAGCTGCTATCATCACCATCTGCAATACAGTTCTTCAAACCTCCATAGTTCTAGCTTAACAGGAATAAATCCATCTGATTTCTGCAGTTGGAGAGGTCAGCCATTTTGATTGTTATCGTCTGGTGGCGCCCCCAGTGTTCAATTAAATTTTCAAGGGCAGATAACTCCACTCATTTTCAGAATATAAAGATTTTTTGAAACAGAAATTATATATATTATACTTAGTGATAATGATGAAGAGGATAATATAAAGTATTCTTGAATGGGTATTTTTTTGTTGCTGACATTATGTTAGAACTGATTCTTCTAAAAATATTTTGCCATTTTGTCCAATTTTACTATAAAATCATGGATTTGGAATGACTATAAAATCTGAATTCAACAAGATTTCTTATCTAATATGTGAGAGACTGGTGTTATTAATGTCTTTATTCTATTCAAATAGAAACCCATAGTACTGATCACTTTAAAATATCAAAAAATATGTTCACATTTCTGAGTAATATGTCAGTAACCACATGTGAATATTTTACACAGTTGTAGCTATTTTGAAATGTGAAGTACAAATCTGATGTTTGGTGGTTTCATTGAAATGAGATTTGATGTCACTGAGTGAAATCAAATCAGCCAACTTTAAGCTGGGTTATTCCCAGAGCTAATTAATATAACTGAAACTTGTAAACATGTAGTTCTAATTTATAATGTTATGTTACTGTAACAGTTTGTGGGAAAATTCCAATAATCTAGAAATCCTATTGGATTGAATCTTATAGGATTTTTCAGAATCTATTATAATAGGATTTTTTCAGAATCTTATGGGATTTTTCAGACTCTTATATTTTAGCTCATATGATTTTTTAGAATCTTTAGGATTTTTCAAAATCTTATAGGATGCTAGAAGATATTTTTTGCAAGGGGAAGTCCCCCAGGTTATGCTATATAACTGACAAAGTCCAAGAAGTGTCTTTGAGGAGTACCTTAGATTATGCAGAACAAAAACAAAGTCTCAGAAGTGTCTCTGAAGTCCCCTAAGTTTTGCTGAAGAACTGACAAAGTCCAAGAAGTGTCTTTGAGGAGTACCTTGGATTATGCCGAACAAAAACAAAGTCTCAGAAGTGTCTCTGAAGTCCCTCATTTTTTGTTATGAAATTGACAAAGTCCATGAAGTGTCTTTGAGGAGTCCCTTGACTACTGCCTTTTTCTAATGAAGTACCTTTGAAGTGTGCCAATATTTTTCTCTGTCGTTGAAGTGCCTTTCAAGTGTACTCTTCAGAGGCACTTCTAGGCACACTTCACATGAAGTGTGACACTTCTGGACAGTAAGGGATTACAACAACAACAACATCTTTATCCAAATTATGAATTTCGAAGTCGTTTTCCACAGTTAAGAAGGATGATGGCTGATTGAGCCGATGACCAACAAACCAGAATTCTCAGTGCGCAAGTTTTCTGTTTTTTTGCCCTACTCTGCATCAATGAGTGACAACATGTATTGATCGATCGAACACCGCCCGCCGTCTACTTTCTCAAGCATAAGAGAACAAACAGCATTTTGGGAATATAGCACCATGTGATTTTTTCTTGTAGCATCAGTGAAAAATACCCATCGAGTTAAGAGTGGATTTACAGATAAACAACAACAACAACAAAACTGAGGAAGCCGAAATAATTGGTGAGAAAATGTTTCCGTTCTTGTGCTTTGCACAAGGCATATAAAACACCCCAATGACACACCATTCACTCACAGTTAGGTGATCATAGAACGAAAAGGAAATACTAAGGGGAGTGTAAGAGGTTTGGAAGTAAGTATGTTTGTAAACGTTTCTTCTGATTTTGTTTCACTTTCAACTACCGAGATAAGAAAGCCTTGGCGTCTTATACATGTACATGATGTGAGGCTAATCAATTCATACATGTAGATGGTTTTCTCCATCCAGGCTGGTATGCATAGAAAATTGTATAGTCTCCTGCAACTTGTTTTTAATGACACATACCGCCTATCGGAAAATTGGAGACAGGAATGGAGTACAAATCGAAAGTTTGCACTGCCATTTTCTTGGGGACCTTCTTTTTCGGTAGTGGTCAATATTCAGAAAGAAAATTTAACCATTGCGTACGGATAACATTAGGCATACAAGCAGAGGAAGTTCAACTTGGAGTTTAACAGGTTATAGAGCAAGATGCCCATTTTAGCTATAATTGCTCATTTTCGCTATTATAGGCCATTTTAGCAATAGAGCGATAGCTAAATTGGGCAATAGCCTTATGTGAAAGTGCAAACATGTCCTGAGAAAAGTTTGCCATTTGCTCTCGGTCTTCGGATCGGCACCGAGTCGAAACATAATGAATTGATCTATGCAACATACCACTCTGTAACCCCCAAGCTTAACCGACTAAGCATAATTTGAATTTAGGTCTCTGACGAAAGTCTGGATTTGAATCGGCATAAAATGCAACAAAACGACAGAATCTTACCACGTACTTAGCAGACACCATCCACTTCTCTCTCCTCCATGCCATGATGCCGCAAACTCCAGCATCAGCGCCCTCCTCTGGTCACAGCAACTGCTTAATCAGTTGCCTCTCTGTGCCTCCCTGTTAAATCGCCGTCCCTGTTTCAAGCATTTCTTAATAGGCAGAGTTACTTCCTCTTGCTTCCCGTTTGAAATACATTATGAAACAGGGGCTGGATCCAGTCTACTACTTCCCTTGCCATTTATTTTCTCTGTCCAGCTCTTTTCATTTCCATAAAACATGTTGAAAACAACTCGGCGTCACTCAGTATTGACGAACTGGAGTGAAGCGATTTTCCCACAAAAATTGTGATACGGAATAGTACGAGTATTTATTACTGACGCGTCAAATTACGTCGTCGTAATTAGCGGGCTTAGCCCGTAAATATTAGTCAATAGGAGGTCCCGAGAAGGGATGGATAGCGATTTAACAGGGAGGCAACTGATTGCTGTGACCAGAGGAGGGCGCTGATGCTGGAGTTTCCAGCATCATGGCATGGAGGAGAGAGAAGTGGATGGTGTCTGCGAAGTACGTGGTAAGATCGTCGTTTTGTTGCATTTTATGCTAATTAAAATCCAGACTTTCGTCGGAGACCTAAATTCAAATGTTTAGACGGTTAAATTACGTTAAGCTTGAGGGTTACAGAGTGGTATGTTGCACAGATCAATTCATGATGTTACGGCTCAGTGCCGATCCGAAGACCGAGAGCACATGGCAAACTTTTCTCAGGACATGTTTGCACTTTCACATAAGGCTATTGCCCAATTTAGCTATCGCTCTATTGCTAAAATGGCCTATAATAGCGAAAATGAGCAATTACAGCTAAAATGGGCATCTGTATGCCACATGGACTGGAGTGTTGTTGTTCACATCACGGACAGTGGCCATTCATGCATCGCTCTGTACAACGTGACCAGTCATTCCAACATGTTTATGCATACAAAATGACGATGGCGGAGGGTAATCAATCACAACTACCATATATGAGACGATAAATTGCAATACACAACCTTTAAAGCCCAAGTTATTGGATGAAACATACCGAGTTGTCGAAAACAAAAGGACATGTAGTGGAATTTACCTCCAAAGAAGAAGAGTGAAGTAGACGGGCAGAACCTCCATGTCCCTCATTTCCAACATATTGAAGTGTCCAAAAAAAAAACAAATGGGAGGACAAATTGTAAAAAAATGGTATATAATAAGAGACGGAAAGATTTTCTGCAATCAACAATGGAGATTGTGTTATATTTCAAACAGTTGATAAAAGTGTCAACCGGACTTGGGAACTGTGGACACGTAAGTTCAAACGCAGACCAACCGAACTTCAAACCGAGCTTGTTGGGTAGCTTTTCCAGGTTTAAGGGAGTATAGGACGTTCATTTCCCTGATCTTATGAGGCTACAACATGGTGATTTGTCAAATTTTCCAAAAGAAAATGAATTTCCAAACAAAAGTACCCAGACATTTCGAAATGGGATAAAAGTCAACAAAAGATATACCGTAACAGAACCATTTATATGTTTTACTGGTGGTTCGATGTCGATAATGTGATAGGACTGACCAAAAAATTGGCATTTTAGATTCAACGGTAGGAAGGTGTAAAGTGCCACAGAGGTTGAAAATTATTCCTCTGGAATCCCCCAAAATTCGCTCTAATTCACTTTTAATAAAAAGGAAACTTGTAAATGGTTAATAAATGAAACTCCAATAATATTCCCCACACCCACCCCAATTCCACGCCCCCACCCCCGCCTGGAAATACTGAAAAGGCTCAACTTATCTCTTATACCGCTGATATTTTCTAAGAAAGTATGGTGCCCCCTGTTTTTATTACATATCAACAAGCACTATATGTGTTTAGTAATATATAGCAAAATGGTGAAAATTTGACCTTGGGAAGTTTGATCTATTGAGCATAAAAGAAAAAAAAATCAAATTTCCCTATGTATTCAGTGTTATGGTTTTTAAGTGGTATACATGCATTTGGCTACCATATGTTTTTTATGAGTATGGTGACCCACTATTTTTTTTCCATGGATCATCTTCTGTTAACCTGATGAAAAAATAATGAAATTTAAAAAAAAAAAATCAATCTCTAGAAATGACCGTCCTCTACTCTCTTAACAAGGCTCCCTAAATGTAGTCACATTGTGTTTTCCTTATATGACGAACAGGCCAATCGAATACATCGCGCCAATGGCGCATTCATGTTGAATATGAGTGATTCCATACAGAAAAGTAGTTCCATAATTCAACGAGATTAATCAGCTAACATATGATGCATTTAAATTATGATTACTGATCAAGAAACATAAGGCAGAATATATCAACACTGATTATTGTTTGTAACAGTAAATCATATCTGAAATTCTGGCGTAGGTCTATACAAAATATACTTTGCCTGGAGAAGGCCGGACTTTCAGGAAGTTGGTGTGAAATTTTTCGTTGTCGGAGTAGAATATTAAAATTCCTTACTTACTATGCAGTAAATTTGGCCAGCACATCTGCAAGTAGTATATAGACAGAATTTCAGCGCACGTTTTCCAGGGAGGTAATTCTTGGTTCCTTTTTTCCGCCAGTGGGCGGTCTTGTAGGTATGACGTCACTTCCGGTCTGGGTGAATGGAGCGTGACCTGGGAACATGATAGGATATGTACTGACCTGTCTGTGGTGTTTTTCCACAATGTCGTTCACCTCCGTGTGTCTTCGGGTACCTCCGTGTCCTTTCGGTCAGGTCCATGTCTTTTTTATACAATATACAGGCCTGTATGGGGTATGGGGATGGTCATATTTGAACATTATAGGACATGTACTGAGCTGTCTGTGGGGTTTTCCCGCCCGAATTTCGCTGTCGTCTGCTTGGGCTGGGGGTTGTCACGTGCCGAACACCTGGCTCCCCGAATTGCAACATTGTTTCACGTTCGCTACAATGTTGCGAAGATGTCATGGAGATCACCGAAGAGACACGGAGGTGCACGAAGATGTCACGGAGATCCCGAAGAGGGCGAGAGGGGTCCCTAGTGTCCCGATTGGGTCGTATGAGGTATCAATGTGAAGCATTGTATGACGTTATGTGAGGGGGCATCCGCCTGGACTAGTGTCTCGGTCGTTGTCCACATTCTTCGCATGCGCAGACAGGGAATTGTGGGAAAAGGGTATGGAAATAGACGTTTTGGGATCTAGGTGAGCCACTAATGAGCCGATGGAGTTGAGTGAGGTATCAATGTGAAGCATGTGTGAGGGGGCATCCGATTGGACTAGTGTCTCGGCCGTTGTCAACATTCTGCGCATGCGCAGACAGGGAATTCTGGGAAAAGGGTGTGGAAATAGACGTTTTAGGATTTAGGTGAGCCCCTAATGATCCTATGGTGTCGTATGAGATCTTATTTTGAAGCTGTCGTGAGTGAGCATCCGCCTGGGCTAGTGTGTCGTTCGTTATCAATAGTCTGCGCATGCGCAGTCTGGCCGTAATATAGAAATAGACGTGTTGGGGTTTAGGTGGGCCACTATTGGGCCGATTGGATCGAGTGAGGTATCAATGTAAAGCATACTTGAGGAAGTATCCAACGGGCTGGGTGTGACGTGGAACTGACGTCATTCTGCGCATGCGCAGTAGAGAAAGTGTATGGAAATAGACATTTTGGCGCCGACATGGGTCACTATGGGTCCGATGGAGTCGTATGAGGTCTTATGTTGAAGCTCTCGTGGAGGAGCATCCGATTGGACTGATGGTTCATCCGTGTTCAATGGTCTGCGCATGCGCAGTCTGGTCGTAGTATAGAAAGCAGGCAATTTGGAGATGCGTGGGGGTGTGTTTTAACCCACCACTATGGGTCCATGGTTGTGGTTTGGTGATGTGAGTTCTGCGCACAGACGTTACTTCCGGGTTTCACTAAAACTACCTTCGAACACAGAAGAGTTCCAATTTTCCCTTAGACGTAGGGTCCGGATGTTCAACATCCGGGTTTTCCTCGGCCCGGCCCGGCCCGGTCCGGCCCGGCCTGGCCCCATCCCGCCCCGCCCCGGCCGCAGCGCGCGCGGGTTATCCGGCCGCAGCGCGCGCGCGCGCCTTATCCGGCCGCACGCCTGCGGGGATGAATTTCGGATTATCCTAGACCACTGATGGGCTACTTTCTCCACGGTGTTCGAAGCCAGTTTCACCGAATCCCCACATGTCTGTTATAGCCTTCATGCACTATGCTCATATAGAAAACACACAAGACAGGGTTTTTTGGTGAGATCTCATTTCGGTTTTTTATTCACCAACAACAACGTGAGAACAACCACGTGAAAACTGAAGCCCAGAACAGGGGGCTTGTACATTGAAATCGACAGAACTTAAGCCCAGAACAGTGGGCTTGAACATTGAAAGAACTTAAGCCCAGAACAGGGGGAGGGGGCTTGTACATTGAAAGAACTTGAGCCCAGAACGGGGCTTGTACATTGAGTGAGTGAGTGAGTGAATAGGGTTTAACGTCGCTTTCAACATTTTTTCAGCTATATCACGACGGGGAAGGGAAGGGAGGGGAGGGGGAGGGGAAGGGGAACCTACTTGTAACAGAGCAGATCTAATGCTGTCATTTTATAGTGCTGTCCCACTGAAATATCATGCCGTAGGCAGACATGACACCCCACTCAGTCACATTATACTGACACCGAGCGAACCAGTCCTTGTTCTATCCTCTTAATGCTGAGCGTAAGCGAGGAAGCAACAAGTTCCATTTTTCAAGTCTTAGGTATGACCCGGCCTGGGATCGAACCCAGAACCTACCGCTTACGAGGCGCTTGTACATTGAAATGATGGGCGGCCCAGTCATATACGAGTACATCGCGGTCCTCGTCCTTGGGGTACTCATCAAACATCTGTACGATGATAGATGAGGTTCTTCCCCGGCATCGATGGTACAGGTAAAACAAGCAATATTGTCCGAACACGCTGCTGGTCAGACTTTGCAACGTTTGACTGTTCCAACACCACGTCTCTGTGCCTTGATCCATGAAGTCTGTTAAATCGGGATGGAGGGGTGGCAGGCCGTACGGGTCAAAGTATTCGCCCTGCTGTTCTGTCAAGATCACACCCACCCAATGTTCACCGGGCCGATCCATCGTGTCCGTGTTGAGAACGTAAGCAGCATGATACATACGGTCTAATGGGAACACATCTCGGGCGAACACCCCTTGAAAGACCATACGTGTCTCTGGGTCATTCTCCAGCGCGGTGGGTATCTGGTCTGTATCCATGTTAGGTGGAGAAGTCACACAGGACGTTGCGCGCCTTGTCCACTTGAATGATGTTGTCAAAATCGGCGTAGCAGGTCACATTGACGGTGCTCCGGAGGACTCGTGCAAAGTGGATTTCCAACCGTAAATTGCCTTGCTTGGCGAGGGCCAGCTGATGGTCGTTCTCTAAGGTGGGGATCAAATCGAAACAGAACAACGTGTATCCGTTCGCGTAGTCCTCCCGACTGATCATATTCCCTTCGTCCTGGTTGATTTGACCGGTGGCTGTAAACAGGCTCTGATAGGCTCGAATGAAATTCGCGCGCCCAAAGTTCGGTGTTAAGGCCGTGGCTGGTACCTGTTGTCCATCCACATGCAGGGCCACAAAATTGATGCCAAAATGTTTAAAGTCAAACGGGTTCTCTGGGTAGTCTCCGCTGAAACTGGTATTTTCCACACAGGCCAGGATCAATCGCTTGGGTAGTTCCCCCAGGAACAGGTTTTCTTTGTTGGCGCTACTGGGCTGGTTTTGTTTCCAAGGCTTTGAGGTGTCCCAATTGAACGGCTGGTTTCGGTTTCACTTTTCGGACATACAGGACTGCGTCTTGGATGACAATCTTATAGTCAGCAGCATGCGCCTCTACGTTAGTGGCCATCAAGGCGAAGGTCGGAGGCGCCCGTATCAGTCGGTTTGTGACGGGGATCTTGTTCAAGAGGTACCGGTCTTGCATGAAGATGTCTGCGTGCAGTCGACCCATGAGATCCACCGAGACGCCGTTCGCGGTCAAAGTCTTCCGTTTGTTATATCCCACATTGTCGTTCTCTACGCCCATGTGCTCGGCTGTGTCCAGGTAGAATAAAGCGGCTGTCAGTTGAGATTTTTTAGCCTCTCGTCCATGCGATAACAGCGTCTCGATGTGGGCTCGATAGGGGTACGTGTTGGTCGAGTCACTGATGAGTTTGACGCTGAGAAATATATCCACCTGTTGAAACATCGAGTGCAGCCAGAGATTCGTCGACCCCACCGTTGCTTGGTCGACGATTCTGGAGCCATCTCCATTGACGATCTTGGCTTTCACATACAAGTATGTATGGGCTAAATCCACATAGGCCGTATCCGCATTACTGATGGTGAACTCGATGGGCCCTGTTTCGTTGATGCTGGAGAGCGGGAGATGCTCCACCCATAATCCTTGTTCGGCACTGGTCTGTGTGGGCGGGACGGTCCACAAATCAAATTCACTGTTGGTGGAGGGGCAGGACTCTGCGTGGAACAAGGACATGTTTTAAGAAAAGATATCCTGGGTCTTCGATGTGCGTCGTCGCTGGGTCGGTCGTCGACTGGTGCGTGGTCTCGGTGGTGCAGGTCTTTTATTCCCTACGGTGCGTTGTGCTTTGGCCACTAAGACGCCTCCTGCTTCTTTGGTCCGCCGTTTCAAGGCTTCTTTGAGTGCCGTAACCCCCCCACCCTCAAGACATCACCGACGACTTGCAGTCCACTGAGTACCTCTTGTTTGCCGATTGCTTTCACCCCGCGCGTCACCAAGGGCAGGAACGTTTTGACGATGCTCCCGAGTATGTTCCCCAGTCCATGTCCTCGTTGCATGCGTGCACCACCAAAGACCGGAAGGCCACCGCCGGCCTGTTGGGCATAATAGTCCATATAGCTACGTGCATCGCACTCGTAAGGCACCTTCATTATACAAAGTGGGGAGCACGTGCTTGTCGAAAATGAAGTGTCAGCACCACTTTCCCGCGTTCGAATGCCACCGGTCGTCCCGTGTCATCTCTCATATCCACCGTGATAGTGTTGATGTCGGTTTGTCGTACGGGTAGGTAGAGCATGTGGGTGAAACTGTGGGTGACTTGATCTCCATACGTCTTTTTAATGGGCACCACCCGTAACAGAGGTGTGTTGATATCGCCCACGATGTGGTTGTCCACCGCGTCCGAGCAGACGTAGAGTCCGTACATACCCGACTTCATATCCAACGGGATCTCGCCTTGGTGGGCGGTGGGACCAGCGAACGTCTGTAGATCGAAACCCAGCATTTGCTGTAGGATAGAACTCAGTACGACACTCACGTTGGCGGTGACGATGAGCTGTGCCTTGTCGTTGTGTGCGTTGTAATCGAAGTCCACGTGATTCTTGAAGGATAGGTTTTGATGGGTTTGAAACATTCGTGACCTCCCGTAGAGCCTTATAATGCAACAGTCTTGACAGCCGACCCATGAACTCCATGGGAGTATCGTATTGGCCTTCGGGTAGGGTGAGTCGGGTGTCTTTTCCTTCGTAGGTCACCTCGTACCACACTTCATTGGCTCGCACGTTGTACCACGAGTAAGGGTATTGGATATCCACGAGGCCACATTCCCACCGCCCAGGTAAATGCAACGGTTGCGGTAACTGGGTCAAGGTTCGGAGACCTGTCTTATGCTTGGTCAACTTGGTCTTCTGAGCCGGAGTCAGTGGTACGTTGCCTTTTAGCAGGTTGTACCCGATCTCGCACAGACAGCGTACAAGGTCAGGCTCCGCACCGCGTACAATGGTTCGGACCAACTCGGGTGGGGCCGTCTTCAATGCACGGAGCGTCGGGGCGTGCTGCCGTACTCGCGCAGACGTCATGTACAACTAATGCCAGAACCCATAACTCTGCCCTTTTTATCTACCTCAGAGAACAGAGACAAAGTCAACCATGCTGTGCTATTAATTCTTTTTATTATCTCCATCATCAAACACACACACTCCAGCTGGGGGAGCCACTGTGGGTGTGTATACATTATTTTTGCATGTACACGTGGTGGGTCTTTCCGGGAAAGATGCCGGTGCGTAGTCGAAGGTGATCTGGGGTGGCTTGCTTGAGGTCGAAGAGCATATACCCGTGCTGAGGGGTTGTCGCATCTTTAAAGGCTTCCAACGCAAACTGTGTGCGGCCGGGATACATCTGTCTCGCCAAGTGCAGCAGTTGAGTGGTATCTCTCGGGTTTTTGAAAACCGCCAGGTAGTGGGCATTTAAGCTGATGTTCCGATGTTCTTTGTTTTTACTGAACAGATTCTGCACAATGTAGATGATGCTGAGCCGTCGATGATGGCTGCCTTTGGTAAAGAGTTGGGTGACCCGCGCATCCGTCTCCACCATGAGATCATCCAGAACCACCAAGGTGTCCGGTTCCAAATCGGCCAGGTTGGGTAGGCCTTCCACGAACGTGATGTGGGGCATTGCTGCATACGCTCCCTGCCATTCTCCGTAACACCACACGACTCGGGCAATGGGTGGGGTGATCATGCTGTCGGCGTGTTGAAGGAGCATCCTGACGAAGTGCGTTTTGCCGGAACCCGTCGGTCCTGCGATGACGCATGTGAAGGGATGCTGCCAGGGTCCATGGTTCGAGGTGTATCCGCTGTTGTGGTAAACCGCTCTTGTAAATTTGGTACGCGTGAACTGGAGTGGTGGTGATGGGTACAACGTCGGTCGTCGTTGTCTGTTCACTGTGAGGGATGAAATCCGGTGGGTTTTCAGACTTAGTGGGTGTACTTGGTGTAGGTGTTGACTGTATACTCGGTGTGGAGCTCGTTGTGGCTTGTACACGGGGTGTGGTGGTGGTGATGACTGGGCTCGTTTCTATCACGGAGGTGACTGGTGCTATCTTTTGACTGGTTTCACTGCCACTCACAGCTGGAGTTCTAAGTTGGTTAAGTAGCGTGCTGACATAGGCTACGTCGTAAAACACACCTCCGTACAACACACTCAGCAGGGTTAGCAATATCACCACAAAGCCCACTTGCCCTTTTGGGAGACGCTGTTTCCAGAGGCAGCTGCTGCTTGTCCATAGCACCGTGGTCGAACGTGGAATGAAGGATGACGGTAGTGGTGTCTGGCTTTATAGTAGTTTCACCTGCTGTGCCGCCACCCAGGAATTGAAGGAACTGGGCCAGCCTTGCCATTTGACGAAATGAAACAGTTTGCCACGCCGACGTTCCGTTTTCAAAATCTGCTCCACCGTGTAGTAGTCTTGCTTTGTTTTTACGACAGGCTGTAATTCCGTCTCGTAAAACGTGCCTAGCAACGGTTCCCCTTGAAGATCTTCCAGTTCATAGACTCGCTGCTGTCGGGATAGGCGCCGTTTAATCAGGAAGTGCTCCACGCTCCAGTTAGGCAAGTAACTTTTCTCAAATTGACCTTTGACTTTACTGATCCGTACAGGATCCACGACCTTGTACGCCTCCTTCGCCGTTCGCTGCGATTGGCTGGGGTACAAGACACGCCGAACTTGGGCTTCATTGCGTTGGGTGACGGTAATGGGGGCTCTCTCTATACTCCGGTGATAGGCTCGATTGTAACCACTCACAAGTTTCGGGAGAACATCGATGTACCGCCTTGTATTCTTATAGGTGAAATATTTATACATGCGGCCTTTGAATGTCCTGTTGAACCTTTCCACCACGGAAGCCTTGGTCTCGTTGTACGTATGGAAGAAAAACACCTTCTGGGCTTTCAGAAACTGTTGGAACGGTCTGTTGAGGAATTCCGTGCCTTCGTCGGTTTGCAAATACATGGGTTTGCGCCCGGTCTTGAAGATGTCCTTGAACGCCGCTATGAGATTCGCCTCCGTTTTCGTCCGAATGGGTACCACCCACGCATACTTTGACAGGATATCGATGCACGTCAAGATATACCGATTCCCATCGTTGTGTTTGGCAAAGGCGCTCATATCGAACAAATCCGCTTGCCATTGGGCATCTAGTCCTCCTACGATGACCCGGTTCCGTAGAAAATGGCGACGGGCAGCTCGATGTAAGGTATAGGTGTCTTGTTTTCTTAACCAATCTCGGACTTGAGCACGTTGTATCCCTTGGGGTTTGGCCGCTCGATAGAGAGCCGTCAATGCACTATAGGCCGCCGGACTGTCGGGACTGTAGTATAAGTTATCCAACACCTTCTCCCAGCTCTTCATGGTGACAAATGATGATGGACCATGGCTCTATCGTTTATTTATAACGGGTATATCTTGGGCCGGAGTTTCTTTCTGATTTTCTTCGTTGGCTTCTGCCAGCACATTGTCCATGGTAAATGACCAGTCCAACTCGTCTGATGACCGATCTTTCTCCGTAAGCACTTGATCCACATCTGCCACGGCATCTTCCAATGCCGACCATAGATCAGGGTGAAGGGTAAAATGGACTGTACCCCCATCTCGCCGAGCCAATTGAGCAAATAAGGGGCCGCGTCGGATGTACACATCGTGACACAAGTGGATGAGGTCGCCGTCCAGTTCACCAGACAACACCCGTTTGAATTTGGTCCAGCCCTCTCGGGACAGACGTATGTGAGCCGGGCACGGTTGTGTAAGGTCCGCAGCACAGATGTCTCCCACCTCCTCCATGATATCGACCTTATCCGCATAAACGTGCAGGAAGACCTCGGGGATCAAGCAGAGATACGCCCGTATTATATGCTCCGTTATGGTCAGTACGTGAATGGCACAAGATTTGACTGTCTCTCATATTTATAAGGAGAACCCCGTGAGATCAAAGGATCGGGTGGTCATGTCACTGGGCTGACTGAGTCTAGTCGGATAATCAATGGCATCATCGTCTGCCTCCGCTTCATTGCTAGGTTTCGTAATTTGTTCATTGGGCTCTGCCGCCGCTTCACTCAGGGCACGAGCCCACTCCAACTGAACAGCTGACCGCTCGTCCGGTGTAAACAGCTGGTCCACAATAGGCACCACTTTCTCGAAGGCTGTCCACAGATCGGGGTCTAGGGTGAAGCCTCGCGTGGGGTCTTGGTAACGGCCCAGGCGTGGGAAGAAGGGTCCACGGTATACGTAGATGGCATTGTCTATGTGGATGAGGTTTCCCTCGAGCTCACCGCTCAATACCCGTTTAAATTTGGTCCAGCCGTCACGGTGTAGCGTAACCGTATTCGATACGGTCTCAGCGCGCGACCAGCAAACATCTCCACGGTCTTCTACGATGGTGACTTTATCTTCAACCCCACCCGGGGTGTAAGGGGAAGGATGGCTCGTAGGACAGGTGACATGCTTGACACAATGACGGACGGTGAATGACACACACTCTGAGTGTCTTTCGTATTTATGGCGAGGTCCAACTGTCAATTCCACAGCGCCAGGGTCAATAGGGCAAAGACTATTGTGAGGCCAACCAGCCGTTGCTGGTTCCGGCGTGAGCGCTCGTGGTCCATAGCCCGAGAATCAAGGATGGCTGTCATAGTCCAGTAGTGGTGAGTGATGGCACACCTCTCCATCGTGTGCACTCTGTCGAGGGCCGCTTCTGTAAACTCTTTCAGGATCTGGCGTCGCCCCTCGTTGTCGTCGCCATCTCCAAATATGGACCGAACCACTGCTCGGTAACCCGTGAGTGAATTAACCACGGTGGCATGCTGTAAAATGCGAGTCGCATAGTGTTTTATATACCATGTCACACATGCGCGCCTATACGTAGCTCTACGGGTGTAGTCCGTGATACGTACTATTCTGATTGGTTAGTGCAAAAAGTGAGCAACAAGATTACAGCGCCGGAGGCGCTCTGGATCCCCTGGAAAATCTTCTCCATGTGTCATGGTATAGCTCCGGTGTCCTAAAAATTCCCACTTTTATACACCTACATAGAAGTACCCGGTTGTAGGCGCGGACGTAGGAGAAAGCAGTCTAGTACCCGGATGTAGACGCAGACGTGAGCGAAATTCTAGTACCCGTCCATTGGTTCTTTTATCGATCGCTCATTGGCTCTTTTTCTCGACCGCTGATTGGTGCAAATGGACCTGCCCATCCTTCACAGGTTAATTTACAATCCACTTTTTGTTTTCAAGCTCTGTATATCGATGCCGCAACACTGTTGCCGAACGTTGCCGAAAGGAAGACCTTTTGACCTGGATGTGACCTTTGACCTTTTGACCGGACATTCACCCGCGCACTTCCGGTGATGCCGCGCACTTTCGGATAAACCGAGCGCGCGCGTTGAGCCCGGGGCGGGGCGGGGTTGGGCCGGGCCGGGCCGGGAGGGGCCGGGACGGGGGAAACCCGGATGTTCAACATCCGGACCCTACGTCTAAGGGGAAAATTGGAACTCTTCTGTGTTCGAAGGTAGTTTTAGTGAAACCCGGAAGTGACGTCTGTGCGCAGAACCCACATCACCAAACCACAACCATGGACCCATAGTGGTGGGTTAAAACACACCCCCACGCTTCCCCAAATTGCCTGCTTTCTATACTACGACCAGACTGCGCATGCGCAGACCATTGAACACGGATGAACCATCAGTCCAGTCGGATGCTCCTCCACGAGAGCTTCAACATAAGACCTCATACGACTCCATCGGACCCATAGTGACCCATGTCGGCGCCAAAATGTTTATTTCCATACACTTTCTCTACTGCGCTTTCGCAGAATGACGTCAGTTCCACGTCACACCCAGCCCGTTGGATACTCCCTCACGTACGCTTTACATTAATACCTCACTCGATCCAATCGGCCCACTAGTGGCCCATCTAAACCCCAACACGTCTATTTCTATACTACGGCCAGACTGCGCATGCGCAGACTATTGACAACGAACGACACACCAGCCCAGGCGGATGCTCCCTCTCGACAGCTTCACACTGATACGACACCATAGGATCATTAGGGACTCACCTAAACCCCGAAACGTCTATTTCCACACCCTTTTCCCAGAATTCTCTGTCTGCGCATGCGCAGAATGTTGACGACGGCCGAGACACTAGTCCAATCGGATGCCCCCTCACATATGCCCCATTAATCCAAAAATTACAAATATTGTCCATAAAACAAATAAACGACTACCAGGTGTTAATTTTTGTTGACAAATTTTTCAATCACACAGACCTAATTCCAAACTCTTTTAGATCATATTTTTCAAAATGATCTGCTGTCCACAGGTACCCAACTAGACAGGCTAAATTAAATTTATATCGCGATTTTTACTACTCTGACTTATCTTTTTATAGTACTAAAACAAAGGATCCTAAAATATGGAACAATTTACCCTCTCAGTTAAACTCTCACGTTTCGCTCTCATTATTCAAATCGAGGATAAAATCGTATTTATTACTGGAACATAATTAGACATCTATTCTGTTTGCCGTCTGTGGAAGTTGGAAATTAAATTTGTATTTTTGTTTTAAACAAAATTGAATTGTCTCACTATGTTAGAGTTTACCGCATATTATCACCTTTGTAAATATAATTATTATTTTGGGATAAAACAAACCCCTCGGGGTTTTCATCCCACCACTATTATATTTTGTTTACTAAACATTGTTATGCATGGTAAAATAAAAATAAAAATCAAATCAAAAATGCTTCACATTGATACCTCACTCAACTCCATCGGCTCATTAGTGGCTCACCTAGATCCCAAAGCGTCTATTTCCATACCCTTTTCCCACAATTCCCTGTCTGCGCATGCGCAGAATGTGGCCAACGACCGAGACACTAGTCCAGGCGGAAGCCCCCTCACATAGGCTTCACATTGATACCTCATACTACTCCATCGGCCCATTAGGGACCCCCTCGATCCCAAAACGTCTATTTTCATATCCTCTGTCTACTGCGCATGCGCAGAATGACGATATTGCAACCCCACACGCACCCCATCGGATGCTCCTTCACGAATGCTTCACATTGATACCTTAGACGACTCCATCGGATCATTAGGGGCTCCCCTAGATCCCAAAACGTCTATTCCATACCTTTGGTCTACCGCGCATGCACAGAATGACCATATTCGAACCCCACACCCAGCCCTTCGGATGCCCCCTCACATATGCTTCACATTGATACCTCACTCGTCTCCATCAGACCACTAGTGACCCACCTAGACCCCAAAACGTCTATTTCCATACCCTTGGTCTACCACGCATGCGCAGAATGACGATATTTCAACTCCACACCCACCCCATCAGATGCCCCTTCACGAGTGCTTCACATTGATACCTCATACGACCCAATCGGTACACTAGGGACCCCTCTTGCCCTCTTCGGGATCTCCTTGAACTCTTCGTGCACCTCCGTGTCTCTTCGGTGATCTCCGTGACATCTTCGCAACATTGTAGCGAACGTGCAACAATGTTGCAATTCGGGAAGCCAGGTGTTCGGCACGTGACAACCCTCAGCCCAAGCAGACGACAGCGAAATTCTGGCGGGAAAACCCAACAGACAGCTCAGTACATGTCCTATCATGTTCAAAAATGACCATCCCCATACCCCATACAGGCCTGTATATTGTATAAAAAAGACACGGACCTGACCGACAGGACACGGAGGTACCCGAAGACACACGGAGGTGAACGACATTGTGGAAAAACCCCACAGACAGGTCAGTACATATCCTATCATGTTCCCAGGTCACGCTCCATTCACCCAGACCGAAAGTGACGTCATACCTACAAGAGCGCCCACTGGCGGAAAAAAGTAACCAAGAATTACCTCCCTGGAAAACGTGCGCTGAAATCCTATCTATATACTTCTTCTGCAAAAAAAAACTATTCCCAATATTTCGTTGCAACATATGACCTACCTTGCTGGAAAGACTGATTTGTTCTGTCAAATTTATCGGCAATTTGAACATATGATCAGCGGCTCGATTTTGTACCAGCCGCCATGACAAACCTAAAATGCCCTAAAACCCCATTGGCTACCCCACAAAAAGCTGTCAGAATGTTGCTGTCTGCAGACACTGGTCCAGCTTTTTTGCATACGGTATCTTTCTTTGTCAAATAATCCAAAAAAAATTCAATATATATATGATACCAACCATTCCTTCCTGGACTGAATAACAGCCAATCATCAGACGCCCTATTTTCTGCGGTATTTCATCTTTTATACAATAGTACGTGTCGTCTAACCTCGAGCATGGAATCCACATTGTGGATCGAGTGAGGTATCAATGTGAAGCCTATTTGAGGGAGCATCCGCCTGGACTAGTGTGTCGTTCGTGTTTAACATTCTGCTGCGCAGGTCACGTGGTTTGGTGGGTGGTGTGTGACGTCACTTCCGGTTTTCGGAATGACCTCCGAACACAGAAGAGTTCAAATTTTTCCTTAGACGTACAGAATGCATGTACTAGAACATCCGGGACCTCTTCAACATCCGGGAGCTTTTCAACATCCGGGACCTCTTCAACATCCGGGTTTCCCCGGCCCGGCCCGGCGCGGCCAGGCCGCAGCGCGCGCGGATTATCCGGACGCACGCCTGCGCGGCATCACCGGAAGTGCGCGTGTCAAAAGCTCAAAGGTCACATCCAGGTCAAAAGGTCAAAGGTCTCCCTTTCGGCAATGTTCGGCAACAATGTTGCGGCATCGATACACAGAGCTTGAACACAAAAAGGGGATTGAAAATTAACCTGGGAAGGATGGGCAGTTCCATTTGTACCAATCGGCGGTCGAGAAAAAGAGCCAATGAGCGATCGATAAAAGAACCAATGGATGAGTACTAGAATTTCGCCCACGTCTGCGCCTACATCCGGGTACTAGGATGCTTTCGCCTACGTCCGCGCCTACATCCGGATTCTTGTACATCCGGGTAATGTTTTCTGGACATTGCTGGATTACGTTTGACTCCATCCTAGGCCACTGATTGGCTACTTTCTCCACGGTGTTCAAAGCCAGTTTCACCGAATCCCCACATGTCTTTTATAGCCTTCATACATTATACTCATATAGAAAACACACAAGACAGGGTTTTTTTGGTGAGATCTCATTTGTTTTTTATTCAACAATAACTAACAACAACAACGTGAGAACAACCACGTGAAAACAGAAGCCCAGAACAGGGGGCTTTTCGTGAAAACACTTAAGCCCAGACCGGGGGGTTGTAAACTTAAGCCCAGAACAGGGGACTTGTACATTGAAAGAACTTAAGCCCAGAACGGAGCTTGTACATTGAAATGATGGGCGGCCCAGTCATATACGAGGACATCGCGGTCCTCGGCCTTGGGGAACTCGTCAAACATCTGTACGATGGTAGATAAGGTTCTTCCTTGGCATCGATGGTACAGGTAAAACAAGCAATATTGTCCGCACACGCTACTGGGCAGACTTTGCAACGTTTGACTGTTCCAACACCACGTCTCTGTGCCTTGATCCATGAAGTCTGTTAAATCGGGATGGAGGGGTGGTAGGCCGTACGGGTCAAAGTATTCGCCCTGCTGTTCTGTCAAGTACACGGCCACCCAATGTTCACCCGGCCGATCCATCGGATCCGTGTTGAGTACGTAAGCAGCAGGATACATACGGTCTAACGGGAACACATCTCCGGCGAACACCCCTTGGAAGACCATACGTGTCCCTGGGTCATTCTCCAGTACGGTGGTTATCTGGTCTGTATCCATGTTAGGTGGCAAAGTCACACAGGACGTTGCGCGCCTTGTCCACTTGAATGATGTTGTCAAACTCGGCGTAGCAGATTACATTGACGGTGCTCCGGAGGGCTCGTGCAAAGTGGATTTCCAACCGTAAATTGCCTTGCTTGGCGAGGGCCAGCTGATGATCGTTCTCTAAGGTGGGGGTCAGATCGAAACAGAACGTGTATCCGTGCGCGTAGTCCTCTCGACTGATCATATTCCCTTCGTCCTGGTTGATTTGACCGGTGGCTGTAAACAGGCTCGAATGAAATTCGCGCGCCCAAAGTTCGGTGTTAAGGCCGTGGCTGGGACAGCCGACACAGAGAACACTTTGGTTTGCACATGCCGGATAGGGTACTGGGCTGGTTTTGTTTCCAAGGCTTTGAGGTGTCCCAATTGAACGGCTGGATTCGGTTTCACTTTCCGGACATACAGGACTGCGTCTTGGATGACAATCTCATAGTCAGCAGCATGCGTCTCTACGTTAGTGGACATCAAGGCGAAGGTCGGAGGCGCCCGTATTAGTCGGATTGTGATGGGGATCTTGTTCAAAAGGTACCGGTCTTGCATGAACATGTCTGCGTGCAGTCGACCCATGAGATCCACCGAGACGCCGTTCGCGGTGAAAACCTTCCGTTTGTTATTGTCGTTCTCTGCGCCCATGTGCTCGGCTGTGTCCTGGTAGAATAAAGCGGCTCTCAGCTGAGATTTTTAGCCTCTCGTCCATACGACAACAGCGTATCGATGTAGCCTCGATAGGGGTACGTGTTGGTCGAGTCACTGATGAGTTTGTCGTTGAGAAATATATCCACCTGTTGAAACATAGAGTGCAGCCAGAGATTCGTCGGGCCCACCTTTGCTTGGTCGACGATTCTGGTGCCATCCCCATTGACGACCTTGGCTTTCACATACAAGTACGTATGGGCTAAAGCCACATAGGCCGTATCCGCATTACTGATGGTGAACTCGATGGGCCCTGTTTCGTTGATGCTGGAGAGCGGGAGATGCTCCATCCATAATCCTTGTTCGGCACTGGTCTATGTGGGCGGGACGGTCCACAAATCAAATTCACTGTTGATGGAGGGGCAAGACTCTGCGTGGGTTGAGGACATGGTTAAGAAAAGATATCCCGGGTCTTCGATGTGTGTCGTCGCTGGGTCGGTCGTCGACTGGTGCGTGGTCTCGGTGGTGCAGGTCTTTTATTCCCAATGGTGCGTTGTGGTTAGGCGAACAAGACGCCTCCTGCTTCTTTGGCCCGCCGTTTCAGTACTTCTTTGGGTGCCGTACCCCCCAAGACATCACCGGCGACTTGCGGTCCACTGCGTACCGCTTGTTTGCCGATTGCTCCTCGCGTCACCAAGGGTAAGAACGTTTTGACGATGCTCCCGAGTATTTCCCCAGCCCATGTCCTCGTTTCATGCGTGCACCGCTAAAGACCGGAAAGCCACCCCCGGCCTGTTGGGCATAATAGTCCATATAGCTACGTGCATCGCACTCGTAAGGTACTTTCATTATGCAAAGTGGGTAGAACGTGCATCTCGAAAATGAAGTGTCAGCACCACTTTTCCTCGTTCGAATGCCACCGGTCGTCCCGTGTCATCCCTTATATCCACAGTGATAGTGTTGATGTCGGTTTGTCGTACGGGTAGGTAGAGCATGTGGGTGAAACTGTGGGTGACTTGATCTCCATACGCTTTTTTAATGGGAAACACCCGTAACAGAGGTGTGTTGATATCGCCCACGATGTGGTTGACCACCACATCCGAGTAGATGTAGAGTCCGTACATACCCGACTTCATATCCACCGGGTGAGCGAGACCCAGCATTTGCTGTAGGATAGGACTCAGTAAGACACTCACGTTGGCGGTGAGGAGGATCTGTGCCTTGCCGTTGTGTGTGTTGTAATCGAAGTCCACGTGATTTTTGAAGGGAAAGGCTTTGATGGATTTTTGAAACATTCGTGACCTCCCGTAGAGCCTTATAATGCAACAGTCTTGTCCGCCCCTGTATGAACTCCTTTGGGGTATCGTATTGGCCTTCGGGGAGGGTGAGTCGGGTACCTTCGTCGGTCACCTCGTACCACACTTCATTGGCTCGCACGTTGTACCACGAGTAAGGGTATTGGACATCCACGAGGCCACATTCCCAGCGTCCAGGTAAATGCAACGGTTGCGGTAACTGGGTCACGTACTTGGCCAAGGTGTTGTCAGGAAACACATCCAGCGAACTGTTACTGGGTGGGGTGGGGTAAAACATGGCGACTGAGCTGTCCTGCTGCTGCTGTTGGTTTTAATCGGTGTTCCAGGCCTTGGGCGTTTGTGTCCGGCGTCGTGTTCGTCGAGATGACTTGCTACGTGTCACGGCTCTGGAGATGTGGGGTGTCTTGATCAAGGGTGGTTTTTAAAGGTGTGAAAAGAAGGTGCCATTTGTGATGGTGTTTTGGGGGGTGACTCCGGTTCCCTCTCGGCTTCCCAAGAAGGTAGTGGGCCGCTCGGCGATTGCTGGGTCCGCTGCATCCAGGCCCAGCGCTGGGGGTTCCCCACCAATTATTGCGGTACATGCATGTCTTTCAAGCCTTGAGCGAAGACCTCCCATCCTCGAGGATCCGTGAGCGACCTGCGTTGACGCACCAGGTCATTCACTAAATCCGCCATGTGGGTACAGGGGACCACCTGATTCTGTACCAGTTGTTGCCTTTATCATTCCAAGTCATGTTAGGATTTTGTTTCATCCGTTGTAATACCAGGCCAGCTTGTTTCTTGAACGAGGCAGGTACACTCTTCAGCACTTCGTCTTCCACCCACTGTGGGGCTGTGGGAGGTACCCCTGGTAATGGCGGCGGATGGAGCGGTGCTGAGGTCGGCGGTGTGTCGCGTGGTGGTGGTGGTGGTGGTGCTGGGGTAGAGAGGGTTTTGTATTGGTCCATGAACGTCATGTACCGTTGAAGCGTCTCATTGGGGCGTTGTACTTTCTCACTGTCGCTTAACCCCGGTATTTGTAAGATCTGTTGCATCTCTTCATCCAGGGTCTTTATGGTCTTCACCGTATGTGGGACAGGGTAGGGCGATTGGAGGTTTTGAAGGAACCGTGGTTCGACGAGGACCATTTTTTTCGTGTGGTTCATTGTCGGCCGAAGAGTCCACCCAATACTGGACCCAACACGGAAGCGGCTAACGGTGCTAAGATGACCCCGAGAAAGCCGCCTTTCCGTAACACCTTTTTCTTTTGCGTCTGAGAGACTCGCTTCTGGACTAGGGTTCGGAGACCTGTCTTATGCTTGGTCAACTTGGTCTTCTGAGCCGGAGTCAGTAGTACGTTGCCTTTTAACAGGTTGCACGATGGGTCGGACCAACTAGGGTGTGGCCGTCTTCAATATACGGAGCGTCGGAGCGTGCTTCCGTACTCGCGCAGACATCATGTACAACTAATGCTAGAACCCACAACTCTGCCCTTTTTATCTACCTCAGACAACAGAGACAAAGTCAACTATGATGTGGTATTAATTCTTTTTATTATCTCCATCATCAAACACACACTCCAGCTGGGGGAGCCACTGTGGATGTGTTTACATTATTTTTGCATGTACACGTAGTGGGTCTCTCCGGGAAAGATGCCGGTCCGTAGTCGAAGGTGGTCGGGGGGTGGCTGGCTTGAGGTCGAAGAGCATATACCCGTGCTGAGGGGTTGTGGCATCTTTAAAGGCTTCCAACGAAAACGGTGTGCGGCCGGGATACATCTGTCTCGCCAAGTGCAGCAGTTGAGTGGTATCTCTCGGATTTTTGAAGACCACCAGGTAGTGGGCATTTAAGCTGATGTTCCGATGTTCTTTGTTTTTACTGAACAGATTCTGCACAATGTACGTGATGCTGAGCCGTCGATGATGGCTGCCTTTGGTAAAGAGTTGGTTGACGCGTGCATCCAACTCCGCCATGAGATCATCCAGAACCACCAAGGTGTCCTGTTCCAAATCGGCCAGGTTAGGTAGGCCTTCCACGAACGTGATGTTGGGCATTGCTGCATACGCTGCCTGCCATTTTTCGTGACACCACACGACTCGGGCAATGGGTTGGGCGATCATGCTGTCGGCGTGTTGAAGGAGCTTCCTGACGAAGTGCGTTTTGCCGGAACCCGTCGGTCCTGCGATGACGCAAGTGAAGGGATGCTGCCACCGAGAATCCATGGTTCGAACTGTATGCGCTGTCGTGGTAACCCGCTCTTGTAAATTTGGTACGAGTGAACTGAAGTGGTGTGGTGGGTACAACGTCGTTCGTTGTTGTCTGTTCACTGTGAGGGATGAAATCCGGCGGGTTTTCAGACGTAGTGGGTGTACTTGGTGTTGGGGTTGACTGTATACTTGGTGTGGAGCTCGATGTGGCTTGTACACGGGGTGTGGTGGTGGTGATCACTGGGTTCGATACGGGGTTGACTGGTGCTATCTGAAGACTGGTTTCACTGCCACTCACAGCTGGAGTTCTAAGTTGGTTAAGTAGCGTGCTGACATAGGCTACGTCGTCAAACACACCTCCGTACAACCCACTCAGCAGGGTTAGCAATATCACCACAAAGCCCACTTGCGCTTTGCACATTTTGGGAGACGCTGTGTTCAGAGGCCGCTGCTGCTTGTCCATAGCACCGTGGTCGAACGTGGAATGAAGGATGACGGTAGTGGGGTCTGGCTTTATAGTCGTTTCACCTGGTTGGCCGCGACCCAGGAATTGAATGAACTGGGCGAGCCTTGCCATTTGACGAAATGAAACAGTTTGCCACGACGACATTCCGTTTTCAAAAGCTGCTCCACCGCGTAGTAGTGTTGCTGTGTTTTTACAACAGGCTGTAATTCCGTCTCGTAAAAAGTCCCTAGCAACGGTTCTCCATGAAGATCTTCCAGTTTATAGACTCGCTGCTGTCAGTGTAGGCGCCGTTTAATCAGGAAGTGCTCATCGCTCCAGTTGGGCAAGTAACTTTTCTCAAATTGACCTTCGACTTTACTGATCCGCACAGGGTCCCCGACCTTGAACACCTCCTTCGCCATTCGCTGCGATTGCCTGGGGTACAAGACACACCGGACTTGGGCTTCATTGCGTTGGGTCATGGTAATGGGGGCTCTCTCTATACTCCGGTGATAGGCTCGATTGTAACCACTCACAAGTTTCGGGAGAACTTCGATGTACCGCCTTATAGGTGAAATATTTATTCATGCGGCGTTTGAATGTCCTGTTGAACCTTTCCACCACGGAAGCCTTGGTCTCGTTGTACGTATGGAAGAAAAACACCTTCTGGGCTTTCAAAAACTGTTGGAACGGTCTGTTGAGGAATTCCGTACCTTCGTCGGTTTGCAAATACAAAAGTTTGCGCCCGGTCTTGAAGATGTCCTTGAACGCCGCTATGAGATTCGCCCCCGTTTTCGTCAGGATGGGTACCACCCACGCATACTTCGACACGATATCGATGCACGTGAAGATATAACGATTCCCATCGTTGTATTTGGCAAAGGCGCTCATATCGACCAAATCCGCTTGTCGCTGGGCATCTATTCCGCCCACGATGACCCGGTTTCGTAGGAAATGGCGACGGACAGATCGATGTAAGGTATAGGTGTCTTGTTTTCTTAACCAATCTCGGACTTGGGCACGTTGTATCCGCTGGGGTTTGGCCGCTCGATAGAGAGCCGTCAATACACTATAGGCCGCCGGACTGTCGAGACTGTAGTATAAGTTATCTAACAGCTTCTCCCAGCTCTTCATGGTGACAAATGATGATGGACCCTGGCTCTATCGTTTATTTATAACGGGTATATCTTGGGCCGGAATTTCTTTCTGATTTTCTTCGTTGGCTTCTGCCAGCACAGTGTCCATGGTAAATGACCAGTCCAACTCGTCTGATGACCGCTCTTCCTCCGTAAGCACTTGATCCACATCTACCACGGCATCTTCCAATGCAGACCATAGATCAGGGTGAAGGATAAAATGCACTGTACCGCCATCCAGCCGAGCCAATTGAACAAATAAGGGGCTGCGTCGGATGTACACATCGTGACACAAGTGGATGAGGTCGCCGTCCGGTTCACCAGACAACACCCGTTTGAATTTGGTCCAGCCCTCTCGGGACAGACGTATGTGAGCCGGGTACGGTTGTGTAAGGTCCGCAGCACAGATGTCTCCCACCTCCTCCATGATATCGACCTTATCCGCATAAACGTGCAGGAAGACCTCGGGGATCAAGCAGAGATACGCTCGTATTATATGCTCCGTTATGGTCAGTACGTGAATGGTACAAGATTTGACTGTCTCTCGTATTTATAAGGAGAACCCCGTGAGATCAAAGGATCGGGTGGTCATGTCACTGGGCTGACTGAGTGTAACCGGATAATCAATGGTATCGTCGTCTGCCTCCGCTTCATTGCTAGACATTTGTTCATTGGGTTCTGCCGCCGCTTCTCTCAGGGCACGAGCCCACTCCAACTGAACAGCTGACCGCTGGTCCACGATAGGCACCACTTTCTCGAAGGCTGTCCACAGATCGGGGTCTAGGGTGAAGCCTCGCGTAGGGTCTTGGTAACGGCACAGCCGTGGGAAGAAGGGTGCACGGTGTACGTAGATGGCATTGTCTATGTGGATGAGGTTTCCGTCGATCTCACCACTAAACACCCGTTTAGATTTGGTCCAGCCGTCACGGTGTAGCGTAACCGTATTTGATACGGTCTCAGCGCGCGACCAGCAAACATCTCCACGGTCTTCCACGAGGGTGACTTTATCTTCATAGACGTGAAACCCCACCCGGGGTGTAAGGGGAAGGATGGCTCGTAGGACTGGTGACATGGTTGACCCAATGACGAACGGTGAATGACAAACACTCTGACTGTCTTTCGTATTTATGGTTGCACATAAGCGTATCTGTGGAGGCTCTGAAGAGCCGTTCTTTTTCTGTCGCTGTCATTGCCACAGCGTCAGGGTCAATAGGGCAAAGACCAGTACTAGGCCAACGAGCCGTCGCTGGTTCCGGCGTGAGCGCTCGTGATCCATAATCCGGGCATCAAGGATGGCTGTCATAGTCCAGTAGTGGTGAGTGATAGCACACCTCTCCATCGTGTGCACTCTGTCGAAGACCGCTTCTGTGAACTCTTTCAGGATCTGGCGTCGCCCCTCGTTGTCGTCGCCATCTCCAAACATGGACCGAACCACTGCTCGGTAACCCGTGAGTGAATTAACCACGGTCGCATGCTGTAAAATGCGAGTCGCATAGGGATGGGTGTCCGTCATGGCTCTGTAACCGTAGGAATGGGTGTGTGGGATCCAGAGGGACGTGTTTTATAGACCATGTCACACATGCGCGCCTATACGTATCTCTGCGGGTGTCGTCCGTGATATGTACTATTCTGATTGGTTAGTCCAAAAAGAGAGCAACAACGACACATATTACAGGTCATTCCTTTTATTAGACCCTCCATCACAGCACATCCACGCTGGAGGGACCAGTAGGAAACAGGATCAGAATGCATGTACTGACCTGTCTGTGGGGGTTTCCCCAGAATTTCGCTGACGTCCGTGTCTTCATCCGGGCACTTCACGTGCGCGCCTGCATTCGGGTATGTATGAGTGTCTTAAGGGGGCGACTGTATATGGTGAGTTGACTGTGGGTGTTTTTTTCGGTGACGTCCGTGTTTTTTCGGTCACGTTCGTGTCTTTTCGGTCACGTCCGTGTCTTTTCGGTCACGTCGCGCCTGCATCCGGGCACGTCTATGTAGGTGTATAAAAGTGGGAATTTTTAGGACATTGCAGCATTCATTGGCCTGCCTGCCCAGCCTGAGCCTATCTGACGAGAGGAGCTACTTGCTTGAGCCTCACCAGTGCAACCTCACCAGCCTGATGTTCACTTCAAGAACTTGCCGGAAGCAGTTTACTCGTCTAGATAATTTACGACGCCACGAGACCTCCACCCACAACGATGCACGGTACACTTGTATAACCTGCGCACGGTCACTCAATCGGGAGGATAATTTACTGCTCCACGCAGGCTCTTTCCACGAGGGGACGACGGAACAACGTAACGATTGGGACGATAAACGACCCAGTCAGTTAAGACGGCATCACCGTTTGATTCATACCACGTCTCTACGGTTTCGGCGACAACTTCCACTAAAGAGGCACCCAGGAGGGTCAGACCCAGTGAATATGAGCCCGTAGAGACGAATGCCACTAGTGATGCGATCACAGGGAGCCCGACTATATCCACAGTTCAGAAGAGCCCAGATATCCAGCCGGTCCCTAGCATTACTGTTGCCAGTCATACGCCTGACGACATCGAACATTTTCTGGAAGATGCAGTGGATATTCCTAGCGATCTGTTACAGGACGCCCATCCAGTGAGTGACATTTATCGGCGCCAATGGCCCATGATACGGCACGTTTTCCACCGTGATCGCCCCATTCCAGATATCTACAATTTCCCACTGACCGACCTCACCCGTCTACGCAGCTAAGTGGAAGCCATCTTCAATGACCAAGCTACGGTCTTCAAATTGAATGTCGCTTTCGGGTACATCTTACGTCACAAAGAGACGGACAAGTTACGGTATTATTATGCCAGTAATAACAGCCATGTGTTTGACCAGCCGTTCACCATCATTAACCGGGCGTCGCTAGAGAAACTGGACACCGTGGGTCCATTGAGATGAGCACATCGTCAACGCCCCAACACACAATGGGTCGTAGATAGGGTCACCAATGCTACGTTCTTCGTTACCAAGCTGACCGACCACCCCCATCGGCTCACCCTTGCACCCCTTGCACTGATGCGATCGTTGACTTGAGCTCAGTAAACACTTGTACCTAATGTGACGGTGCGTTAAATAATAAAACATGGTATTTGATATTTCAATTTGTTTAGCTATGAACATACTAAAGATACCCAGGGCGGCTACCCCAGCCTGGGTATGATGTAACATTGGGGATAATAAACTGTATAAACATTGTTGAACTTGTTGTTATTCACGACAACCGCTTTCCGCTATACTTGGATGAAATATATACCCCGATGTGATATAGTGCCCTTGCACACTTCCGAAACTTCCCTTTAACCCGCGCGCGCGCGTGCGGCCGGATAACCCGCGCGCGTTGCGGCCGGGCCGGGCCGGGAAAAACCCGTATGTTGAAGAGGTCCCGGATGTTGAAAAGCTTCCGGATGTTGAAGAGGTCCCGGATGTTCTAGTACATGCATTCCATACGTCTAAGACAAAAATTAGAACTCTTCTGTGTTCGGAGGTCATTCTGAAAAACGGAAGTGACGTCACACACCACCCACCAAACCACGTGACCTGCGCAGCAGAATGTTAAACACGAACGACACACTAGTCCAGGCGGATGCCCCCTCACATAGGCTTCACATTGATACCTCACTCGATCCAATCGGCCCACTAGTGTCCAACTAGACCCCAACACGTCTATTTTCATACGCTTTTCCCACAATTCCCTGTCTGCGCATGCGCAGAACGTCGAAGACGAATGACGCACTAGTCCAGGCGGATGCTCCTTCACGACTGCTTCACATTGATACCTCACTCGACTCCATCGGACCATTAGTGGCTCACCTAGACCCTAAAACGTCTATGTCCATACCCTTTTTCCACAATTCCCTGTATGCGCATGCGCAGAATGTTTACAACGTACGACACACTAATCCAAGTGGATGTTCCCTCACATATGCTTCACATTGATACCTCATACGACTCTATCGGCCCATTAGTGGCCCACCTAGGCCCCAGAACCTCTATTTCCATACACTTTCTCTACTGCGCATGCGCAGAATGACGTTAGTTCCACGTCACACCCAGTCCGTTGGATACTCCCCCAAGTATGCTTTACATTGATACCTCAGTCGATCCAATCGGACCATTAATGGCCCACCTAAGCCCCAAAACGTCTATTTCTGTACCCATTTCCCACAATTCTCTGTCTGCGCATGCGCAGAATGTTGAAAACGAACGACACACGATATTTCAACCCCACACCCAGTCCATCAGATGCCCCTTCACGAATGTTTCACATTGATACCTCATACGACCCAATGCATTAGCGGCCCCTATAGATTGCCGAACATTCTCACGAAAACCCACGGTTTTGGGACTACTTTCGGCTCACGGAGGCAGACCGCATCACCACCCGACCGCATCACCGCGGAGGAATACATGCCCCCAAGGTCACACCCTATTCACCCAGACCAGAAATGACGTCATACACTTGCGCAGAACACTCCTACGCACACCTCCTCATGACCTCCTCATTTCTGCGCACACCACTTTCTCGCGCATGCGCAGTGAGGCGCCAGCTACTCGAAATCAGTATAGCCTACTACTAGCGCCACTCATTGAGTGTTATACTGTATTGTAGTGTATGAGATGATATGTCCTGTAAGTTTGGAATTAATTGACCTGTTGTTATAGTTATGTGAATTTTGTATTCTGTCAGTCATTGACGCTTGTACAATATAGAGGATATCAACTGTTTCTTGACGAATACCATAAATATTTCATCGAGTGGGGTGAGAAAATTGGTAATTGCCAATTTTCTCACCCCACGAGATTAAATATTTATGGTATTCGTCAAGAAACAGTTGATTTTCTTTTTATTATATACTTCTGTTGTACTACTTTATTCTAGATTTTTTAAAACATTAAAATAATTAAGATTTTGTTGGGTTTTTCGACTGAAGATACACTGAAATATTGATTATTTTCACTGTGACGTCACTCGCGGACTACTTTGCTGTCAACAAATCGCACGTGCTGCGAGCGAATTTCTTTCAGTCGGATAGCCTGCATTTTAGTATCGATTACATCCAGCAGATCTCAAGAATTTTATTAGCTTTATATCCCAAATAAACGAGGGAGGAAGAGAGGGAATTTGGCTTAATGTCACACTGAAGTTTGTTTCACTCATATGGTGACAGTCAGTTTGGTTGGTGGAGGAAGCCGGAGTACCCGGTCACACATGGACCAGCTGGGCTCGAACCCGTGCCGGTTCAGCGGTGTGAGGCTAGCGGTCACCAGCGAAGCGCCTTAGACCACTCGGCCACCGAGGGCCCTAAAATAAACGATTTTCATGCCGACCCGTGAACCGACTCTTCCAGACCCCCCCCCAACCCCCACCCCCCGCGCTTGGGCAGAAAAGCACGGTAGATACTGTGTCGAGTCTGGCCTGTGTCACTGGACTGACGCACTGCTTTCTCTCTGACCTTGGTTCAACACTCTGTTTGGTTTTGCACAGACTATTCTCATTTCAAATAAAATCTGCATTCCCCCTTGATCGAGTTCATGTCTACCCAAATAGCACTATTTTGATTTCGCAAAATCGAATGGTTACGGTAAGTTATAGCCAAATTTAGATTTACCCGTTGCGCGTGGTTGTTGTTGTATGGAGCTTCGACGGTGTTGTGGGCCTGTGGAGTTATCAATGTCATTTTGTCCTATTCTGAATGAATACTCACTGACAAGAGTTCACTGTCGCTGAATTAAGTTGTTTTTCATATTTTGGTGCGACATTTTCATGATATGCCCCCAATTTCGAACCTGTAACTGAGGAATGTGTTTTATTTTCCGCGCTAGTTCGTGCTGCACTCTGCACTGCTCTAACACGGTCGCTGTTAGTATGTCGCTCTATACGTTCGTGTGTAGGTGCACGCGTACGTGACGAACCGATTCCATTGTCGCCATTCAGGGTATTTCTTATTCATTTTATGCCTATTTCTGTTTCATTTCCTGTCAAAATCTGGTCATCATACAAATCCTTCCCAAATATTTAGCTTGTTTTTCTTTGACGCATAAACCTTGTGGAGATTCGGTCAATTGCCTTATCACTGTGAAAATATCGCTTTTATTCGATTGATAATTTTCACTATCTCATCACCAAGTATATAATAAATATTACTATCACAGGCCTGCAGCATTGTCACATGTTTCCTATGGTTGTTCCGTTTGCAGGAAGTAACAATCAACCCGTCTGTGAAGCTGTCAATACCGGGTACCTGTAAGGTAATAATTTTCATCTAATGTCATTTCTATATTTGTAAACAACACAGTCATTGTAACATGTACCACGAACGTCCCATAAATGCTAAGCGTAAAGTTAAAGGGCAAAGGAAGAGCAAACCGTCATGGCAGCCAAAACAGTCTTCCCTAATGCGCTCTCCCATTTTTCTCTGTACCGGTATATTGGTGCTGTGTGTCATTAAAAAAAAGTTCCACGAGATTTCCCAATTTCCTGAGCATACAATGTAACTCTATA
This sequence comes from Hanleya hanleyi, assembly GCA_036873755.1. Lineage (NCBI taxonomy): Eukaryota > Metazoa > Mollusca > Polyplacophora > Lepidopleurida > Hanleyidae > Hanleya > Hanleya hanleyi. The sequence continues at coordinate 8,548 of JAVTVY010010580.1, read as the reverse complement.
TCTTGAAACTTCTATACGGTAAGTTGCACGAGCTTTTTCTTCGTGAAATGCCCATCAATTTCATTTCTCCTTAGTAGTATAGTCACGGGAAAAGAGGTCGCATTGACCGTTGTGCACTTAAATTTGTGGAGGTCACAGAGGTCAAGTGCACTATAGTTCCGGCATGGTTGCCATGGTGACGGCCCTTCCAACCTTTGCGGGATGAATTCCTCCGCGGTGATGCGGTCTGCCTCCGCGGACAGAAAGAAGTCCCAAATACGCGGGTTTTCGTGAGAATCATCGCCAATGTCCGGCAATCTCCGGGATATAATGTTCGGTCATCTTCGGCAATGTCCGGGAATATAATGTCCGATCATCTCCGGCAATCTTTGGCCCACTCCGGGACAATAGATAGCCTTTATCTACCCTTCCGAAGCATCCATGGTATTCCACAGGGTCCTTGACAATATTGACATCTATTTGTCCATGTTAAATGACCAGTGGGGAACCCTCAGTTTCTTTATACAGTGGCAGAAGGTAAAGGGTCCTAGTGGGAATTGAACCCGGGTCACTTTATCTAGAGGCCGACGCTCTACCATTAGGCCATGTGTTATAGGCTGCAAATCAAGGTTGAAAATAGCATATATATGTCTACTATATGGCCCATACTGGCCCACTGACCAATGTTGAACCTAATGGCAAATTTACTCCTGGTCATTGTAGTATGGGTTGTTTAGTTTTGTTTTTCACATCTCAACACCTAGAACACGATGGGCAGGGTCCCGAAGGACGTTTTGGGATCTAGGTGAGCCCCTAGTGGACCGATTGGGTTGAGTGAGGTATCAATATGAAGCATACGTGAGGGAGCATCCGACGAACTGGGTGTAACGTGGAACCGACGTCATTCTGCGCATGCGCGGTAGTCAAAGGGTATGGCGTTGAGTGAGGTATCAATGTGAAGCATACGTGAGGGAGCATCCGGCAGGACTAGTGTGTTGTCCGTTTTCAACATTCTGCGCATGCGCAGACAGGGAATTGTGGGGAAAAGAGTATGGAAATAGACGTTTTGGGGTCTAGGTGGACCAATAATGGACCAATGGAGTTGAATGAGGTATCAATGTGAAGCATACGTGAGGGAGCATCCGCCTGGACTAGTGTGTTGTGTACGTTTTCAACATTCTGCGCATGCGCAGACAGGAAATTATGAGAAAAGAGTATGGAAATAGACGTTTTGGGGTCTAGGTGGACCACTAGTGGTTCGATGCCGTCGAGCGAGGTATCAATGTGAAGCACACGTGAGGGAGCATCGTCCTGGACTAGTGTGTTGTCCGTTTCAACATTCTGCGCATGCGCAGACAGAGAATTGTGGGAAAAGGGCATTGGAAGGAACGTTTTGGGGTCTAGGTGAACCACTAGTGGCCCGATTGCGTCGAGGAAGGTATCAATGTGAAGCATTCGTGAAGGAGCATCCACCTGGACTAGTGTGTCGTTCGTCTTCAACATTCTGCGCATGCGCAGACAGGGAATTGTGGGAAAAGTGCATTGGAAAGAACAATTGGGGTCTAGGTGGGCTTTCGTGGTATAGACCACGATTTGAGGGATGTCCGCGTCATCTGTGACGTCATCGGTGACAACATCATTATGAGTAGTAGCAAAAGTGGGCATTTTGGGGCAGTGAAGGAAGGTATTTGGGGTATATATGGACCATCCTTGTTTAGGATGCGTCGTGTGGGGTGTCATTATGTAGCACTTGGGGTGTAGACCAGATCTGAGGTATGTACACAACATCTGTGATGTCATCAGCACGAGTAGTAGGGAAAGTGGGCATTTTGTGGAACTGAAGGAAGGCATTTGGTGTAGAGATGGACCACTATTGGTCCGAATGGACCGTGTGGGGTATCAATGTGAAGCTCTCGTGGATCAGACTGGCTTGTTTTGATTGGAAGTCGCGTCAATCTGCGCATGCACAGTTGGCCAGTGGGTTTTTCCCGTTGTGCCTCCCTCTTCCATCCGGGTACTGTGGTTTTACATCCGGGTCCTTATCTTACATCGGGGGTTTTCCATGTTCACTGTCACGTGACCGGAACCGAAAGTTGTCACAAGACAGGTGGCTTCAATGCACAGAATACATGTACTCTGCGCATGTCCATGTATTCTGTGCATATCCACGCACATGTACTATGTGCTTGTACATGTACTATGTGCCTGTACATGTACTATTTGCCTGTACATGTAATCTGTTCATATACATGCACTCTGTCAATACACATCTTCCTTGTCCATGTAAATGTACTCTGTGCATGTCATTCTACATGTACTCTGTTCACGTCCATGTGAACATACTCTGTTCTAATCCATGTACATACCCTCTGTCCATGTCGTTATATAGCTGAAATATTGCGGAATGCGACGATAAACCTTAATTCTCTCTCTCTCTCCCTCTCCCTCTCAATGAACATGCACTCTGTACAATGTCGCATGATGTAGACCGGTGAGAGAACTAGGATGACAGGTCAATTATTTTATTATCCACTCTAGTACATCATACCCAAGCCGCATTGGGTGTGTTCAATCAACGTCACAAAACATTGTTGCAGAAACTTATAGAACAGGGCTATTCCTCCAAGCGCCTCCACTCAAAGTTTCTCAAATTTGGCGATACATGCTGATAGCAAAATACGAACGTAGCGTGCAAGATCTATGGCGCTACGTTTCGTAACTTGTGTCTAATTCCGCTTAACCCGGGGCGAGGGGCCGTATGAACCCATGTACTTCAAGATCCTCATGGTGCTCATATGAACAGTCACAATCAAAGCGTGACTGAGATACATCATTCTCTAGATAACGACTTTAGAACGATTATTATGGATTAAGAATACTGATCAGCGATACGGATTTTATATTTTTGGAACATCATGATGTCTTGTCGGCATCATTGAAAACTGTTGACCGCTTCTCTCTTGCAGGAAACTAGCCTATGTTTATGTATACTATGATTGTCTTTTTTGAATTTGGTGCTAATACTGTTATATGGATATGGAATAGGTCTTTGGATTATGGACGCGGATATTCTTTAATGGGCGACGGCTGAATTATGAATGATGGACTAGACGCTTGTACAATACAAGTAGCCTCTTGTCCAATCAGAGGCCGACATTTGCATCTGTCATATTCGTTCTTGCCCGTTAGATGTATTCTCGGCTGTCCAATCAGAAGTCGCCTTTTCAGAAAGGTCCATCTTTGCTCGGTGTGACCTAATATGATTCTTACTCATTCATTCATCTATCTGTACATATGTTAGAAGTCTCTCTTTCGAGATAATTGCGGCCATATTTTTCCATTCAAGGAAAAATGGCCTTTGGTGGCAAGCTCTCACTTCGCCCTCTGGAAAATATCCTCTCTTCTCGTGCAAAGATCACACCCGGCCAAGGCAGGTCAGGCATCGCTGGCGATGGTAGCGGAGATCTCCGGCCTGTCCCCTGGTTGAGCTGTAACACACACTGCAGAAATCATCTATCTTTTCCATAGTTATGGACGGGTATCTATTGGTAACTCTTTTGGGGAGTCGAGCGGGAACCGGCACCTCTTCGTCAATCTTCAACGATTGCTCGTCTGCCTTGAAATTGGCTGGCTTTTCCATTTGATCGGGTCTGGTACAGGTTGTGAGAAATGTACATCTAACATGCGTGTTTCCGTATTTGTAGTTAGAGGGGAAGAGGAGAAGAGGGGAGGTGACCGTCCTATCAATCAATCAGAAGCCACCATCTCAGAAAGTTTAACCTTCGTTCAGTGTAACCTAAACGTCTTCGGGCAATCCATGATACTGAAGCTCGAAGCTCTTACTTCTCCCATTCAACACTGGTATCAATTTCCATCGGCTCTTCAATTCGCGTCGGCAGATCGACCTCCATGGGTTCTTCCATTCTCAGATGCATTCCCGTAGAAACTGAAATATCCGGTCTCGAGAGTGGCGAGCGTGATCCGTGTATGACATTTTGATGACGTCTCAATTGACTGGAATGTTTAAAGACTATATCACAATCTTTACATGTATGCGTGGGTACTTCGTGGCGTGCACGTCTGTGACAATGTAAACTGTCCAGGCGATGAAGGCGCTTCGAACAAGTTGTGCAAGGTAACATATCGATTGTGGATCTGGAAATGATGAATGCCGTAAAAATTCTGGCTCTTATAGGCCAACATAGGAGTACCCGGATGTTCTACAGTCCCGGATGTTCCACAGTCCCCTGATGTACAAGAACCCCGATGTACACGGATGTAAAAGTCCCCGGATGTAAAAGTGCTCGGATGTTCACGAATATTCCACCATCCCGGATTTCTATCAGGCCCAAATTTTCTTTCGGAAGATATAGAGGCTCTGAAGAGCCGTTCTTTTCTGTCGCTGCAAGACGGAATTGTCATTGCCACAGCGTCAGGGTCAATAGGGCAAAGATCATTGTGAGACCAACGAGCCGTCGCTGGTTCCGGCGTGAGCGCTCGTGGTCTATAGTTCGGGCATCAAGGATGGCTGTCATAGTGCAGTAGCCGTGGTTATAACACACCTCTCCATCGAGTCCACTCTGTGGAGAACCGCTTCTGTGAGCTCTTTCAGGATCTGGCGTCGCCTCTCGTTGTCGTCGCCATCTCCAAACATGGACCGAACCACTGTTCGGTAACCCGTGAATATATTAACCACGGTCGCATGCTGTAAAATGCGAGTCGCATAGGGATGGGTCTCCGTCATGGCTCTGCAACAGTATGTGGGGTCCAGTGGGACGTGTTTTATAGGCCACGTTACACATGCGCGCCTACACGTACCTCCAGTGTAGTCCGTGATAAGTGCTATTCTGATTGGTTAGTCCAAAAAGAGAGCAACAACAACAACAACAAAGATTACAGGTCAATCCTTTTATTATCCCCTCCATCACAGCACATCCACGCTGGGGGAACCGCTATGGGTGTGTTTATAATTCACTTATGCTATTGTCCGTGTATTCAGAAGATCATTGTGCTGATCTCAGACTGCTCTTGTCCAATCAGAAGCCGACCCTCAGAATAAGTATAAGTCATGTTGAAGGATGGAACACAAACTGTGGACGTCTTTCTGATTGATGGGGATCAACTTACTGCGGAGTTTGAAGGCTCGACTGCAATGCCGGCATTCATGGCTGGTTGCCTTATGGACCGATCGTGAATGTCGCCGTAAATTATCCTTACGATTAAATGACTTCCTGCAGATCGAACATGTATACTAGCCAACAGCGCCTTGAAAAGTAGACTCATGGATGGGGTCAAACATCACGGGTTCCTCAACCCTCAAGCGTGCAAGTAGCGGTAGAGGAGTATTACAGGCCCCCTCTCCCACTCAAATACTCCTCCACTCACCGACCGCCGTCACACGTCACTTGTAGTTGTATAGATTATTGGGATTTGACATTAATAAATTATATACGTATAGTTATAATTTACCTAAATATGTATATATATAGACCCACATATGATATTATAAATAAATTCTCCGAATTTATACTATAATCGTTATTAACGATTCAAAACACGGCGTAGGCCTATATTTTACTCTATATCCGTTTTACAAAAAGGGTGTTATTTCAATAAGAATATATATATGTAGTATAGATTTATGATATTATAACTAATTTCTCCGAATTTGTACGTTAACCGTTCATAAGGATTTAAAAACACGGCGTATATTAGGTTACAAGAAAAGCGTTATCGCAATCGGTGTATGGCGACATTTGATGTTGAATAATACACCGTACATTTGGTACGGTAAATATTGATTCGCTGTATAGGTAGAGCGGTCGGTGTTACTAATTACAGAATCGTATTGATTCTAGAACGTACCGATGTATTCATGTGAGATTGTACGGTGGCCCATTAGGGCCATTGTCGTTTTCTTTCGATTTCCTATGTTTTTCTTCTATTTAAGAAGAAACGAACTTAATTTTCTAGATTTTCTTTGTATTTTTCAAGAAAACATCAAACAGAGAAGGTTTTTCTTCGACTTCATCTCTATCTTTACGTCAGTAACTCCGAAAATTCACAGAATATTGCTATGAATTCGCTGAAAATTCAGATGATTTCTTAGAAAATACAAAGAAAACATAGAAAATTAAGTTGGTTTCTTCGAAAATTCCGCGGATATAATTAATTTCCTCCGCGGATATAATTAATTTCCTCCGCGGATATAATTAATTTCCTCCGCGGATATAATCAATTTCCTCCGCGGATATAATTAATTTCCTCCGCGGATATAATCAGTTTCCTCCGCGGATATAATTAATTTCTTCCGCGGATATAATTAATTTCCTCCGCGGATATAATCAATTTCCTCCGCGGATATAATTAATTTCCTCCGCGGATATAATCAATTTCCTCCGCGGATATAATTAATTTCCTTCCGCGGATATAATCAATTCCTCCGCGGATATAATTAATTTCCTCCGCGGATATAATCAATTTCCTCCGCGGATATAATTAATTTCCTCCGCGGATATAATTAATTTCCTCCGCGGATATAATCAATTTCCTCCGCGGATATAATTAATTTCCTCCGCGGATATAATTAATTTCCTCCGCGGATATAATCAATTTCCTCCGCGGATATAATCAATTTCCTCCGCGGATATAATTAATTTCCTCCGCGGATATAATCAATTTCCTCCGCGGATATAATTAATTTCCTCCGCGGATATAATCAATTTCCTCCGCGGATATAATTAATTTCCTCCGCGGATATAATCAATTTCCTCCGAGGATATAATTAATTTCCTCCGCGGATATAATCAATTTCTTCCGCGGATATAATCAATTTCCTCCGCGGATATAATCAATTTCCTCCGCGGATATAATCAATTTCCTCCGCGGATATAATTAACCGCGGATATAAATTCACTTCCTCCATGAGATAACACTTCTCCTGATATAATTAATTTCCTCCGCGGATATAATCAATTTCCTCCGCGGATATAATTAATTTCCTCCGCGGATATAATCAATTTCCTCCGCGGATATAATTAATTTCTTCCGCGGATATAATCAATTTCCTCCTCGGATATAATTAATTTCCTCCGCGGATATAATCAATTTCCTTCGCGGATATAATTAATTTCCTCCGCGGATATAATCAATTTCCTCCGCGGATATAATTAATTTCCTCCGCGGATATAATCAATTTCCTCCGCGGATATAATTAATTTCCTCCGCGGAGGAAATCCACGTGACTTGAGTACTAGAAAGACGGTAAATTCATTAGTATTTTTGAGGCTGAGGAGTGAGGCTGCTGTGCAGGTGACGTCACGATGGCGTCACTATGACGTCACATCCGGATCAAAGGTCACATCCGGTCACGTGACAACCGGATCACTTCCTGTGACGTCACGATGGCGTCATTATGACGTCACATCCGGTGACATCCGGGTCAAAGGTCACATCCGGTCACGTGGCATCAGGTAACATCCGGGTCACTCCCTGTGACGTCGCTTCCGGTCACCTGGCGGCCTAGCAAGAGTTATCTGCCCCTACCTAAGACCCCAGTGACTTCCAATGTTAATCTCATGCAGGTATGGGAAAGGGGGCTTGAAGATATCTTTGAACGCCACTATGAGATTCGCCCCCGTTTTCGTCCGGATGGGTACCACCCACGCATACTTCGATAGGGTATCGATGCACGTCAAGATATACTGATTCCCATCGTTGTGTTTGGCAAAGGCGCTCATATCGACCAAATCCGCTTGCCACTGGGCATCTATTCCTCCCACGATGACCCGGTTCCGTAGAAAATGGCGACGGACAGATCGATGTAACTATTTTGGGAGTAGTTAATTACGAATCCGGGATGAAATTTTAAATAAAGCGCGTTAAATTAGGATCTGTCTATTGACGCCTGGGTTAAATTGATTTTTAATGAATTTAATTATTTAATAATTAAGCTAAAATTTATTTTCAAAATCTGACCTCGGATTCGTGATCTGCGTTATCCATATTACTTTATGACGAAGTTTAGAGTAATTCGGAAAAGTGGAATTGGGTGCTGCCCATTGAAGCCTGGGTTAAATTGATTTCTAATAAAATTAATTATTTAATAATTAAGATAAAATAGATTTTACAATCTGACCTCGGATTCGTCATCTACGTCCTCGACAATACTTTAGGACGAAGTTTAATGTAATTCGGAACAGTGGAATTGGGTCTGTCCATTGAAGCCTGGGTTACATTGATTTTGTACATGCAAATTCTACATGTAACGCCGACCCCTAGCATGTTGTGACCGCGAGTTTGCGACACCCATTGCACACACAAATATGGGTCGCACCTCTATGGATAGCTGAGACAGTGAAGTTGTGCACAGAGGTATGGGTTTATGTTTTTCAACTCAAATCTCGCAAGCCAGGGTCAAAATGTAAATGTCATATCGGTGCACAAAGGGGAACCGATAATAGAATTAACAGCCTGATTGTTGCGGAGTGTCCTTGGTCACCCTTATTTTGTATCCAAGCGTGCGATACACCAAATGAAAGCCCATCGCTTAGTGTTTTATTTAATATTT